>JAQFYG010004378.1:0-11104 GCA_034694325.1 Entomobrya corticalis | reverse complement strand
GTTGTTGTAATTGTACAGACACGTGTTCTTCTTTTATTTGCTGTTGTGCTGAATAGGTAGCAAAAATCTATAAAAAATAATATATAAGGAAACATGTGGATTCATATGTTTTCTAAATGGAAATTATGAAATTATTGGAATAATTTGGGAAATATAAAAGGATATTTGCTGAAGAGGTAAGATTTTAACATTTAACATAAATTTTTTATATAATATCAAGTTGGTCATGTTTGTGAAAAACGTGCAAAGAAATAAGAAAAACTGATCTGTATTCATCCGTTGGAGATTTATTGACGGACAAATGGTTATAAAAAACGCACGTGTTTTTTTTGGAAAGCGGCCGGTTGTAATTTTTTTTAAAGTGAAACATGTCAAAATATAGACGGTTTATATAAGATGACGAATTTATAGTTTTTGAAGAAAAATATCCACCCACGCAAAAAAAATGAAGTGAAACGTGCATTGTTTTATTTATTTGTGAAGAAAATAGTAACTCATTTGAATTTTGAGGCCATTTTATAGGGAAATATTTTGATAACGGTAGGGGTAATGGTTTCTAATATTTAAGAGGCCTCTTTTGATATACATTTTGCTCCAGTTTTTTTTTAGCAAATTATTCAGAAAAAAAGTGCTGTGCAATAAAAAAAAAGAAAGTAGCAGACAGTTTTGCTGATAATGCAAATGGGAATGGATGATTCAACTATTTATCTTCTTGTTCTCCATTTCTTTTTTTTGAGAGTGTTTGTTTGTTGGCGAATGGGCATATATAAAGAAGAATAAAAGGAAAGAGAAAATACATTTTCAGAAGAATCAATATAGCAGAAATGTTTTGCCTGATGTTTGCATAAAACATGAATTTTTCTGTCTTGAGTGCAACAATTTTGTGAAGAAATTGGCTAATAATAATTTTTCTTGGAAATTTTGGATAGTTTATTCTATACCTGTTTATTATATTGCAAATGTATTAACTAGTCATGAATCATGAGTCATGAGTTTTGATGATCAGGCTATTTTCATAAATCGGTTAAAACATGCAGAAAAAAAACTTGTATGTGTGTGTGGCTGGTTGAGTTTATTGTTTTCTTTTTGGAGAAAGGTATGAGGAGATGTGAGAGAGCTGATTAATGTTTGATTTACCATTATGCTAAAATTCTGTAATAAAATAATAATGGGGAAATGAAAAAAGGGTCGTTATGATTTCGTGGTGCAAGTCTGTTCGGTCGTCCCGTCGTCCGTCCGTACTCAGAAACGGGTAACGACAGTGAGGCCGCATAAGTATGATATTTGTTGGGATTTAAGAATGAGTGGTCGTCGTAGCTTAAGGGTTAGAGCACTCGACCGATTATCAAGAGATACGGGTTCGAATCTCGCCGTCGGTATTACTTTTTGCTCATGCTGCTAGTCAGGAGTCAGGACAGTTGCATAAAGAGGTTTAGTTTCTTTAACAATTTATTAGAATAATTTGACAAAAATATGAGATATAAGAATAAAAAAGGAAAATGGTTTATATTTATGGCGCATATTCATTACAGCCGTTTTAAACAAAAAATCAATTTTTTGCTGCTGATTTTCATACGATCAAAACCTGGTAGAAATGATGATGGGATGGATAGAAAATGCAAATATTAGCTGAGCAGAAAAACATAGATTTTGCTATTGTTATTATTATGCATGTTGTTCATGTTCATAGACGAAAGACGACAGAACACACACACAAAAGTAAATAAAATTAACAACAGACAAGAGAAAAAGGGTGGTACTTTCCAGAGCTATCGCAATAGAAAACTGAGAGAAAGTTTACATATGAAAATATTAATATATATTTGGCTAATATGAAGTTAGGTTTATGAAAAATATTTTGAGAGAAAGCAAATAGCAATCAATTCAATCAAGAAAATACAGCTGACAGGCGAGTCAGGGGAAAATATTTATTTTTTTAAAGGAGGACAGGTTTTGGTAAATTAGATTGAATATAAAGCTATTATATAATTTTGAATTTTTATAGTTTTTTTTTGTTTTAAATGAAAAATCGACTTTTTCCTGATTAGATTAGATTTTTGTGGTAACTTTTTTTTGTTTGATTTTGGTCTATAATAAAAAATATGATAAAAAATTGTGGTTTATTGGCTTTGGCTAACTATTTTTAAACAACAGACTATTTGACATGATTTTCTATAATTTCTTGTTGATTATTATTAGGTTTTTAGAGTAAACATGAGGAATGAGCTTGTTTACTTGTCAAAAATGTTTTGTAAAATAATCAGTTCTAAAATACTTTAGTGTTCAGTGTCAATTGTGGTAATATTACATTTATAAAATAATGTTTTAGTTTTTGGACATTGAGCTTCATGTCCTGTCATTTAGTTTATACAAGAGTTAGTTATTATGCCATTGTTTTTATTGTGTAGCTTTCTGCTATACAAAAAAGAAAGTTGGTGTTTTTGGTCAAACTTTTTATTTTGTATATGGAATTGTTATTGTTTTTGTTATTTAGTTTTTGCTGCAGTTGACACACGAAGAATATTACTATGTTTGTGTGCCCACACACATAAAATAGTTTTCAATTTTCCATAAAGTCGTAAAACCAGGATAGAATCCTGTAAATATTTAATAAAAATTGGAAACACGTTTGGCTTTGCTGCGTTGCGGTGTGTCCAAAAATCAAAAACAGGTGGCCTTGTAAACTTGTAACATGCAAAATGTAAACATGTTATGATGATGACGCAATATATGGGTAATATTTATATGGAATTATATATGATTTTTAATTGAATAATGGACTCCAGATTGTTTTAATGGATTTTGGGTAGCCATACAAAAAAAAATAAAAACAAATTAATTCTTTTTTATTCCTGAATAAATACAGTCGAAAGTGGAAGCTCGATATAAAGGGCAAGCAGGGGATAGTAAATTTTGTTCTTTATAGCTATTGTCCGTTATCTGTATAACGGACATGTCTGTTGTATATATATATGCATGCATGCGTCCACATTTGAGAATTACAAAGCAGAAGTATGGGTATTTGTCCTTTATAGGTATTTGTACGTTATATGCATGTCTCTTATATCGAGCTTCAACTATATTACAAAAATGTATATAATTTTAAATAAAATAGTGCAATAGACTGTATTAATATGCTGACTAAGTAATTAAACAGAATCCTGTGTAAAGTAAACAATTAATAGTCAAGTTATTATGAAGATTCTCATCATCAAAATCAATAGGAAATGTATGCTCTCACCTGGAAAACAACATATTATTCCTAGATTTTATGCTTTCACTCAAATAATTATTAAATTTACTGACAAAAACATGCATATACGATTCTTATTCAATTAGTAAAAGAATTAAAGTGCCAATTAAAAAAATACGATCTGGAATAAAACTATAAAATGTATGCTCAAATCTTCAAATTGAAAGCTTTCATATGATATATTCCCAAAAAAACTTTCATACAAAATGTTTTTTTGATTGTTTAACTAACTGTTATTTTCAATTCAATGATCATTCACTCGAAAAACTCGACTGCGGAGAAAGTGTAAATAATATTTCCATTTTGTATCTCTGTTCAGATCAGTTCAGAGCACAAACACAGATCTCATCTCATCATAATGAACTCATCTTTTTCATGTTGACTAACAAAAGTATATTATTACTCAATTCTCAATTTTTGCACGGTTTTTTTTATGATGCTTTCTATTCGAGAGAGATGATGATGAGATGAGATGAGCAGAAAATTATAAGAGAGAATTCATCATTTATCATTATCCATATATTGTACATTCGGGAATTTCGCCAGAATTTATATGAAAGCTGGTCTCGCATTTCACTAATTAATTTACTCACAATGTCAACATGAAACCAACCATACTGTCAGTAGCGTATATTATTTAACTTTAGCATTCACATTTTCTCTCTATTCAAACAGAAATCCTGTTACAATATTACTTAACTTCCTTCTTGAAAAACAAACAGAAAAAAAATATATTATTATTTTTTACGGTGACAGTTGTACTAATGGCTTCGAAACTATGAGACCACCCTATATTACCGTAAAATCTCTAATTTTATCCCATCCTTTAATACAAGCACCTTAAAAAGTTTTTTGTGTACAGGCATTTTTAGAACCTCCTATTATTTCAAAATTTACGGTGGAACAAACAAAGAAAGAAAAAAAACCTTATATTTTTCATAAAATATAAGAGGTCGCATAAAAAAAAATTGCATGCATACTTAACTTAAACTTACCAAGCTAATTTTTCTTTATTTTTTTCATATTTTAACTTCAACTTCTCTGCTGTTTGCTATCCTATCTCATTACTATTGTAAGTTTACACAGTAAATATTGTTTACTTTTGACATCTTTTCTATTTTCTTTCGAGACAAAAAAGAAGAAAAAAAGTTTACATCATTATTATACATAATGCAAGGAAAAAAGAACATCATTGCTTGGTTGGCAGAGGAAAGAACAAAAAAAAAATCTCATCCGGTTTTTTGTAGGTTTCTTAGGTCTCAAGTCTCTCAAGATCTTTGTGAATGTGAAGTCTATTTAGGTAGCTGTTATAAATGCAAGAAAAAATAATTAGGTTCCTTGTTTCTTTGACTAGTTTTCTTTCTTTTTTTTTCTTCAGGAAAATAACAAACAGGTATGTTGAGTAACAAGAAGAAGAAGAGGAAGTGACTTGTAAATTACTTTTTTTTTTCGCGGCTAATTGAACATGTCTTTCATGAATAATAATTAGCGTGGAAAATTTCCTGTTGTGAAAATAACGTGAAAAAACAAGAATGTGTGGTTGGGTAACAGTTTGTATGTAATAATTGTGTGTCATAGATGTTTTGGGGTAAAATAAAACATGATGATAAGAGCGGCAAATTTGAATGCTTATGTTTATGCACTTGTAGTAGAATATAGAGTTCAAAGTGCATTTGTTATTGGGGTGGCAGTGTGGTCTAGTGGTTAAGGCGCTCGTCTGATTAGCGATTTTAGAGCAGAGATTTACCAACATAACATGACTATTGTTTATAATAGTGCGTATCTCGGGATCGCGCAGGCATCGAGAGACTCAGGTTCGAATCGTGGCGCTGTCATAACTTTTTGCATTTATATTTTTTGATTTTGTAAAGTCAAATTGATAATTTAGCAAGTGAAGTGTTAATTTGCTGCTTGATATGTATTTATCTATTTATCAAACAAAAATAAGAACAATTCACCTTGAAATTCTACTTTATATCGTTAAAAAGGTTAAATTTAAATGCAATACCACCACTTCCTTATTTCTTTAAAAGTCTGCCTTTCTCTTCCTGAAAATCATACAATTACAGCTAAATAGATTTAACTAAACACACAAGCATGAATATACACTCATTCAATTCACCTCCGAAAAGGAAATCATTTCAGACCTGAACTTTCTCTCTTTCTTCCTCTCTCTATTTCTTCGTTTAACTTAACCAGATTTCATTTTCGTGACAAAAGAGAAAACGTCAACGTCAAGTCAAACAGTCTTTTTTATTTACTTTCCCCGCAAGAAAATCTAATAAAATATTATCGGATCAGCTAATGAACTAAACTTCCATTCGTTTTATCATCATTGAATAAAAAATAAAATCCTTTTTAAAAAATCTCATATCTTTTCAACTTTCACCCAAGCCATCAAGCCAACCACCAAAAAAAATAGAATAAAATCGACAGGTACATTATACGCCAAGATAACTTTGATTTCTTTTCACGAGACGTTTATTAGTTTGAAAAGGAGAAAGTTGCGTTTATTTTTTTCATATGCTCTTGGTTGAATAAAAAAAACTCTTTTTGACGTGAGACATCGACACAGACAAGAAGACTTTCTCCACAGTTTTTTTACAAGATTTTCTTTTAACCCTTTTTTTCTCTTCTACTGGCTTTGATGAGAGAGAGAAAGAGGAGAAAGCGGAGAAAGAGAAGAGGTCCTTGATCTGACGATGAGTGAGCTTTAGAGAAAGGAATTGAGACTTGAGACCTGAGTTGGTTGAGTTGAGACAACTCTGATTCCCACACATGAAGTCAGAGAAGAAGAAGAAAAAAAGGAAAAACGAACGGTTTTTTAACGCTGAACTTTCTCTCTGGCTTTCTCTCTCATCTTCCACTTAACTTGTGTTTTCATTCTTGTCACCTTTCTTGACTCCGTCTTTGTCAGTCAGCATGGGACTCTCTGTGAGTGGTGAGGTGGTGGTGGTGGTGGTGGCGAGTGTCGGTTTGTTGGAGGTGATGTGGAACCGTTAAAACTAAACGGGAAGAAAAATATAAGTAAAAAGGCGGCATTTTTGGTGTAAGGTTATGTGCTTTTGGTAGTTCAATTTAGATTGATGAATGACTGACTTTATGGGAGAGAGTGGAGTGAAGAGCGGATGTATATTCCTCCGGATATTTCGTGTGAGAAAAAGATGGAGGATGGAGGAGGTGATGGAGGGATCGTGGTGGAGGTAGAAAACACGCATCATCGCCGAAAGGAGAACAAAAAAAATAATAAAAAGGAAGAGAGAAAATATGAAAATGCGTTTGTTCTTCTGAGGGCTATTATGTAACATATTATTTTGTTAGAAAATTATAGCGGCTTTTGAACAAATCATATTTTTTTCCTTGTTTTTTTTTCTGATATAAAAAATGCACAGTTTATTTTGAAGGATTGTGTATGTTTTTGTGTAAACATTTACATTAGAAAAAAAATGATAATGAGGGAAAAGGGTTATATTATAAAATAGCGAGTTAGTTAGATAGATAGGTTTTTAAAAAAGTGTAAAATATTTTGTATGTAAATCAGGCCACGTGGGTGTTCAAAATCTTAAAGACCAACGGCAGTGTTGCATCATCATCGTTATAGTATCAGAGAAGAGAACAAGAATGCCGAAAAGCTTGTATCATTTAAGATTTTGCAAACGGTGTAAAAAAGTTGCGGGATTTTGAAATATATTAATCGGACATGTAAATTCTTACGGAACGCGGATCCTGCGTTCCCGGATTTTTGACAAAAAAACGGTCACTTTGGATTGAACTCTAATAGATTGGTTTAGAGTCTTGGAACTTGGAAAGACGGACAGACAATAATGTAATGCTAAAACGTTGATAGCAATAAACTTAGTTTTATAAGTTTATAGGGAAAAGTATAAACATAAACCGTTTTTATAGCAAAAAAAATCCCTTTATTTTTTAAAGACAGCCGTTTATTTTCAGGTCTTTCTTTCCTTTTCCCGTCGTAAAAACATTTTACTGTTTTTATGCAGGCAAAAATATATATTTAAGTTCAACGACGTGGATATCACTGAAAAAAAGTCTTTTTATATTTTGTGTATATTGCCGAAAGGCAAAAAGAAGAAAAAAGTTTACTGACTATCTTCTATCTCTTCTGTGTTTGCTGATGATGTAGAAATATTTTTTGGACTTTCAGGCTCTTATTTGTTCTTACTTTTTTTTGTTCTTATCATTAGTTTGTCTACTTATCATTCTCTTTTTTTCTTCATATCTCTTCCCGTCTGATTGCCATAAAAATAAATAAAATTTGTTAGCAAACAACCAGGAGCATCCAACAGTTTATTGCTCTTTTCTTTTAAAATGGTCTTAAATGGCGTTCTCTTAAGAAATAGATAATAAAAATGCAGATGAAATACAATTATATGCAGATAACCATGGATGGAAAAAATTCCCATGTTTAAAACCCCGGAACGGAATTCCCGGTAAAAGAAGCACTGGCAAGTTTGGCAATAATTTAAACCCATAAAATATTGTAAAAATGTAAACCAAGCATAAACCAAACCTCAAAATTCTTATATTTTACAAATATTGTAACCATAGCAACATCACAAAAAAAATAAAACAGGAAGAAATAACCAATTATCTATCATCTATCATCACAGTTTTTTTTTCAAAAAACATTTATTATTTTTTGTTAAAATATAAATACCATCATTTTTTATTGTTGACAGCAAACAATGACATTTATTTCTTTCTATTCAGGCCAAATCTTGATCATTCTCAACAAGGAAAACACCATAAAACCAGATCGTTTTTAAGTTATTCTTCTCTTGTAAAGTAAAGAAAAGCACATAATAAATTGGGTGAGAAATAGTGAACAAAACAGTAAATAGCATCGGACTCTAACAGAATAGCTAAAAAGAAACCGGAAAAAGAGGCACGTTTTTTATATTTTCTTTAGAGTTAAAGGCACCACAATAAAAATACATTTTAAACAGACAACAGTAAGAAGGCAGCTTACAGTAGTCTTTAGATCTTTAGATTTTTGACTCTGAGACTCTGAAAAAGACTCAAGTTCCAAGTCAAGTGTGTTCAGTTTTTTTTTAGAGGATAACAAGTAAACTACTGACTTGCATGTGTGTTTCTTCTTCTGATTCGGATTCAGCTCCTGTTTAGACTGTTAGACCATCCGGCCGGATAAGAATAAATAGTAACGCAATAATATTTCCAACTTCCAACTCCCAAGAAAAAAAAAGGAAGGAAAAGAGAGCATTTTAAGAAGATGCAGAAGAGGCCAGAGAGAATCTAGAGTACCAGAGACCAAAATCTATAGAGATTCCTCCGTCCTCCCCGAAAAAAAACACACTCATGGCTGTAAAATCTTCCTGAACATTTGAAATATAAATTTTTTATTAAAGTATACTAGAGTCTCATATAGCCCCATACACAAAATTTTTCCCGGGTTTTCCCGGAAATTTGAAGATTTTGCATACATGGTTTTCTTCTATGCAGCATCCTACTGCGATCTTCGATCAAGATGCCACTACTGCAAACATTCATCTGTAGAATAAGAAGAAGGAGAAAAAGAGGAAAGAACAAGAAGTAAACCTATTTTACTCAGAGAAAATACAATTTTCTGTGTTCGTTTTCGGTGTTCTTTGGCCCCGTTATTTTTTTTCTACAAAGTTGTAGCAAAAAACGGAGAATCTTGAATCTTGTCTCAGTTTTTATTTTATTCTGGAAACATCCCAGTTTGTTCCTTCTTGGGTTCTCTAGAAGATGTTATTGTTGTTTGTTGGGTGCAGAGATGAGGATGAACATAAGAACATGAACATCATCACGTCATGCATGATGATATATTTATTTTTTTGGATAGTAGGTTATAGGATAAAGGTTTGATCAACCAAAAAAAGGAGAGGATCTTGAGAGGAGAAGAAAAGAAACTTGAACAGATCATGTGGAAAAATAAGAGTAGAAAATAAATAGAATAACGGTAACGGTATGTAACGGCGACTATTTTATAGTCGTGTACTGATATGGGATAATACTTTGCTCTTGAGACTTGAGAGATTTTTTTTTTGGAGGGGGAGGAGGAGGAAGGCATATCATTATGTAACCGTTTCTCTTATGCACCGTTACCGTTAAAGTTACAACAATGTATATTGGTCTTGTCTTGTAGTTTTTAAGAAAAAAAAAGTAGTTAAGTTGTTGTGGAGCTGGAGCTTATTCTTTTTAAAATGTATATTATGGCTTGTTATAGATAACGGTTAAACAACGGTTGGTTGTATTGGATATACACACAAAAAGTATTTTTATGGTTGTAACGGCAAAACGGGAGGAAAATATCCAGAGAGAAAGAAAAACGTCTGCAAAAAATAAAGAAGCAAAGTCAGCAGTATCGGTGTTTTGCATCTTTCATTCCACTCATGTGACCATTCTTGTTTAAGGGGTCGTTCATAGTCCATACCAAAATATTTCTCCCACCCACGCATTTTTTAACGGCCACATATCTCTAACCGTCACTTTTGACATGAATGATCCCATATAAATTTGGAGTGAACCAACAAGAGAATCTCTGTGTGTATTCTGTATTCACTTTGTATTATGTTATGGGCCAATGCAATCCCTTAATAGCTTGTAAGATAGTTTTAACGGAAGAAAAGGAAAAGATGTGAAGAAATATGTGCATTTATTTTGGAGGAAACGTGGAGTGGAGTGGAGGGATATGGGGAGGGATGGAGGTTCTTCTGGTAGACCACTTGAGTTTTTTTTAGGTTCTTTTGGTTGCTCTATTTTATTTTATTTCTTTTTTAGCTTTGTAAAGATTTTTTTCTGGAGGTTTAGTTTTTTAACCTATTTTACTATAAAATTTAGGGTTTTCTCATATAAAAAGGGTTAAATATCCTATTTTTTTAAGCCAATCACTACTACAAACAATCAAAAGTAGCAACTAAACTTAAATAAATTATTATTGTTACTATTATTGATGGGGTAAATTGAGAAGAGAAAAATCCTAACGGTCACTAACGGTAAAGATATATATAACAAGCATGTTTTCTTAATTCTTTTTACTCGCCTGAAAAAATACTCTGATGATATGATAACGACAAGGAACTCAATCTTGATGATAATGTGCTCCTCCCCCTCCCTCCATCCTCCATCTCTTGTAACAACAACGGCAACGGCATCTGTAAAATAACGGCATCTTTTTTCTTCATTGATGTGCGTTGATACCCTCCTCGAAAAAAAAACCAGAAGAAGAAGAGCAGACGAGAGAGCTTTTTAACGGTTTTTTTTTCTGCTGTAAATGCCGTTGAGCAAAACAGACAGGAATGGAATAAAAGTTTTGTCAGAATATTTTTTTTTCTTTGAAAAAAAAAAGCTAAAGCTGCTGTTGTTGGTATAAAAGTTGTAGAAAAAGAGGATTTCTCTGCTGTTTTTTTTATTGGGATTTTTTACAGTTATTTTTTTCTTTGGCATTTTGCCCTGTAAAAAAATAAAAAGGAAGAGAAGAAGAAATTGTATGGTGGATATACAGGCTAACATATTATTATGGAGAGGATTTTTTTTTGTGTCAGAACAAGAGAGACGGTTTTTGTGACCGTTACTTTGTAACAGTTTTTTCTTTCAGGGATCCGTTGTGAATAAGGCTTTTGGGCTATTTGGCTGGTTGCTGCTGGTTTTGGATTTTTTTTGGGTTGGTTGTTGGCTTATTATTAACTTGCGTCGTGTTCGCAAGTTACTAAGATTGTACTCCGTCCGTCCGTCCGTGCGGCCGTCCGCGCTGTAACTTGAGAACGGCTTGACCGATTTCCGCCAAATTTGGTATACACATAGTAAAGGACTAGAGGATTTGACCTATTGATTTTGAAATCTGCAGGT
>JAQFYG010004377.1:0-11106 GCA_034694325.1 Entomobrya corticalis | reverse complement strand
ATAACTCACTTTTCTAAAATTCATAATAAACGGATTTTAGAAAAAAAACTCAAATTTCAGGAAAAAAAATTCAACTTGTCAGGGAAAATAAAATGGATGCCTTTCATATATAGCAGACAAGAAGTTATAGTTTTTAAGTACAACTACCTAAACAATGAAACATTCATATAGTCAATATAAGGAACAAATATCATGTACAATTATATGATACAAACAGTGCATTTTCTGCCAACAAATCATGAATTGTAAATGTTCACGTCTGCACCTATACCTCTACAGATTTTTACTCACGCCACCACACAGATATTATTATTATTATTATATGGAACAACTTAACGGCATTCTACTATACACCATTTCGTGAGATAGTATTCACGTTATTATTATGTATACCTATCTACCAAAGCTATTCGTCCGATCGTGAAAGATCAAAAGCAACAGCATTCATATTTCGGACTGAATTGTCTTGTGATCACAGAAATGTGTAAAAAATTGAAAACTGGGAAACCGGTTTACGCCTTACATCTACATTTGACTGCTAAAACAGGATTTTCTTTAAAATGTAGATGCATGTTGTGTGCATTCGGGAAACAGGCTGCCAGTATGGGGTTTTACTGCTAAAAAGTTATGGTGATATATGTATTTCAGAAGAGTTTCATTGTTTCTCTTGTTGAGTTTCCAGGAAAGGGGTAGCAATAACTTACCATTGAAATGCAATACCAAAAAACTTGCTTCTATTCGCGAGTATTAATCGATTCAAGAAAAAGTATAAATTTCTTCTCATACATGAATGTTTTGACCATGACTACATACAATTATTTTTGAAATCTTGAAATGCAATTTTCACAACAAAATATTAACAATGAATGCACCTTTCGATTAATACACTTGAAAAACTGCCATGAGCTAGTACATGCCAACATTTATACACTGTTGCTGAGAAATAATAAGTAAGCTCTTCGTCTGAAGTAGCAAAGATTCAGGGTAAAAAATGCAGGCAGCACCAAGATACAAAACGCGTTGAATTATAAATGAGACAACGAACTAAAACACATGATTAGCTGTCACTTTTACCTCTCGTTTGTCAGTTAAAGTAATGAAACGTAATGAAATTGGATGGTCGGAATTCATTTGCGGCGGCATGTTAGCATATTATACTTGAAATTATTAAGCACACACATGCTATATTGTTTGCCCACGCATGTTTTTTCTCCAAAAAGGGAAAGAGCGCTTTAAAGCGACGTATATATGAGCGAAAGAGGAAAGAGCGCTTTCAAGCAATGCAGCATTCATTACAGATGCATCAACAGTTCAGTGAATGAATATGGTATGTCATCATAGATAAATGGATACTGTATCACAATACACACTCGATAATAATAAGCAAGTTTCAATGGAATTTTGTGCTGAGGGACACGAAGTATTTTTAAATAGTAGTTGATATTTTAAATAAATAAAAGTTCATCTCACATTGTTTTCCCAAAGTAATGAAATTCATTCGTCAAAACAACTCATAATAAAATTAGAAACCATAGTGGAATTGTACTCCATAATAATAATACTGGAGAAAAATAAATAAAAGCAATGGAGAGAAATATTTAGAGAGTATATAGGGAGTTAGAACATCTGGGAAAATGATAGGGAAATTATGCTAGTGGCTTGAGAACCTTTATGAAAACTCCAGCTAAAATGTGAGACGCGTCCCACTTCTCTGAGTTTCAAGAGAGGGAGAGAAAATGAGAATGAAATTCAAGCCGTAAATATTTTCCTTCAAGTTTAATGATAAAATATCCAACCAAATTTCTTTCTCTTCTTCCCTCTCTCTCTCTCTTCTTGCCTTTGTTTCAAACGGAAATCCGGTTGGAAGCCTTGTGTGTACACTGTACTGACAATATCCTTTCGTGTGTCAGTTTTCATTGACAAACAGTGTGAAGTCTAAAGGAGAAATTATAACATTTAAAAGTTGCTTTGTCTTGCCCAACCAACTTCTCCCATTCATTCGCTTATTCATTCATAAATTCATGAAAGTGGCGAAAGTTTATCAAACAAACACGAAGGATTCTTTGTAAAGTTGACTATAAGTATATTTCGGAGAGGAGAGATGTGGTGGATGGTGGTTTACTACACACCTACATCCATTATTCTTTTATTAATGGATTGAAACTGACTCAAAGTCCCGGCCCTTTCTCTGCATAACTCTGTACATTACAGTACAAAAGCAACCACTCGTATTATTATTATTCCGACTTTCACTTATTTGGCATATAGCACATACACATTAGACAAAATGGCCTCTCTGTATATTTTCCTTCTTACTTTTGGACAGGACACACAAAAACTTGGCTGGCTCTACGTCTTAAAATTACCTTATTCTTCTTCCTCTTCTTCTTATCCTTCCACAAGAAACTTTTCTTTGCTTTTTGTTCTGTATAATTCCATTTCGCTTATTGTTTCCTCTGTGTCCAAATAACTTCTAGTTTTATTATTCTGAATTTAGCTACTAGTATATATATGTATCATCACACTAAACACTAATCATAAGTAAAAAACATCATAGTCCCCATCATCTCAAATACATTTTTAGCCAACGAAAAAGGTATATAGTTTATTAGTGTACTCAGTGGATAATTAATAATTTGCAAACAAAATATCTCGTAATAAGTATTCAAACATTTTGGGGGATTATGGTAGTATCACACTTCATAGCATTGTACATGTTATGTTAGCAGCATTACTCAAGTGATTTTGTAGGAGAAACAGCGTAATAATGGCAGCCAAAATTATTCAGCAGTTAGAAAGTTAGAAATAAGAAGCCGGAATAAAATCTTCATACAGTACCAGCGTCATCCCAGGTAAAAGTAAAGTAAAGCAAAAGCTATAAAAAGGGAAACAACACACATGTCATAATTTTCTTGAGAATTCCTTTGTGGGAGCTAAGAAATTCGATGTTTGCAAAAAGTTTGCAGTACATTCATCTACACAGATTAAGAACCAACTCCAAACTTTTTCTCCAAAATAATAATACAACAAATCTCATCTTCTTGTTTTCTGCTTGCATCACACTTTTGGGATATATTTTCACTGTTTCTCGATATTTTACGTGGCATTTCGTCCTTCCAATTTCATTTTTTATTCTCAAGGGCTATTGAGGAGCCAACAACAATATGCTTATGCGGAATCCTTGTAGAAAAGTTTGAGCACACAGCAAATTTGAGATTGGAAAGTTGGACAAGAACAAAGAACAAACCAAATCAAACTCACAGAATATAAAACGATATGACTCAAAAAATCAAATAAGGGATTGACTTGATGATGCTGACATATCAACTTTTTGTTTCATCTTCCATGTCATTCTATTCATTCGTATAACTACAACAAGCAACTGTGCTTTTATCATATACTTATTGCAATATGTTATGAACTAACCAAAAGGAAAGAAACACATACTTTCAAATACAATTGACGACATTATTGCATCATATAATATGTTAAGTATGTGAACAATTCCCATCATAATAATGCGGAGACTGGAAAAGAAGATTGTACAGTCCACTTTGTACCGCGATCACGAACAACAACGTTGTCTCATTACCACAATTGTAGCAATCAAACGAGACTGGTCTTAATTTGTCTTCATAAAACGGGGCAATATATGCCGGCGTTGAATGTGGTGCAAGTTATTAAATGGGCCTCCAAACACAGGCAGTGTCAAGAAGATGCAATAAACTGTCTAATTTCATGCGTGTTTCTGTGAATGAGGCAGAGAAGACGGAACATGTGCACACACTGTATTTATTTTTGTGGAGTTGTTTTAACGGCCGTCTCTGTTTTCACTACGAGGACGTTAAGCAATGGTGGGCCGCCACCGCCGTCCTGTTTCATTTATATTGTTTGCGGTAATAGAAAGAACATTCCTTGTAGATAATATATGGAGCAAATGAAGGTTTAGTGTGATAGGTATGTGGAAACTTGACATGTTTATGTTGAAAATAAATCCTCATATGTTTTACAGGATTTGATGCGGATTTTTAAAGGGTAGTACAGCTCCTGCTATCGAGACTGACTGAAATGTGAAACATTTATTTATGCAGTGGCATTTTCGGTGTTGTGTCCCTTGTTTTACATTACTCTAGCAGTCTGACTCTTCTCCTCTCTTTATAGCAGCCCACGAGCCCACGTTGGCGTTTGGTCGCTGTTTTTTACTCTTGTGGCTCCGTCTTATTAACTTGCACAAGCTATTTATGCTTTACTTTTCTTTCTTGTTCTTGCGTCGTTTGGAACGGTATATTGAGAAATAAATTCTCCAGCCAAGAGAAGGATTCATGTGCCTTTTGCATTAAATCGGAAAACAACCGCATGTTAAAGTGTCTACATACACAACACATTATATGAATACCTATAAAAATATTGTATGAGTAGTGCGAATCGTTATTTTCTATAGTTTATGGCACTCTAAACTGCATACATGGGCGTATAAAAAGCCACTTTCTGCTTCGTGTCACTGTCCATTTGTGAGTTACGACAGATTAAAAGATATTGCGTAGCTCTAGCATCCTTTAATGTGCACACCTGCTTGCATCAATTTGTTCCACATTGCAAGTGAAGCCAGTTCGTCAAATCCACTAACAAAACAATGTCTTACGTCTCATGTTCCAATTTAGTTGTGATTCCTCTTGAAAAGCCACACGTCAAATTTATGATTACAGCATGCCTACGCCTAGAACAAAATAAAGATGTACGGTAATTGGGTACATTCTCTTGTTGCACATGTTCATCCACTAAAACTGAAATGATATAATACAACCAACAAAACTTGTGCCACGATGGTTTCTACTTTTCCAAAATTTTATTAAAACACGAACAATCCAATAGGTGATTAGTGGCTTTATTATAAAATGAACGTATATGCACCCTATTGGATTATGTATTAGTGCACAAACCTTTTAATTAGCTATGCATCGAAATTAAGAGAACTTTTGTGTGCATAGAGGACTAATTCTTATCTATCTATAGGTAGTGTATGCAGCCGAAGTTATATAAGCTCCTAACCACAAATGTATTCATGTGTAGACAAACTCAAACTAGCATACCTATTTACCACACATTTCCCATTCCCTTTCTCTGACTTTCTCTTTGACTGCGTGAACCTTTTTTATGAAAACGAGAAGCAAGAACCTACATATGGTCATGTGGCGAAACTGGCTGGTTTTTTCTATTTTACTTGACTGCCTACGTGGAGCATAAGTAAAACTTAGGGAAAATCTCTGTATCCATCGAATCATCATAGTGGCTTTTTATTTGTTTGCGAGGAGGCAATCATTAGTTTCCTCGTATGGTGTCTAACCGATAAGGAAATGTACATATAGTCGCAGCGTGTAAGTGAGCGCTTTTTCTTCTTTCTGGTAATAGAATTGTTATGCTTGTGTATTTAGACACAAAAGGTATCTAAGTGGATACCAAGATTCCAGAAAAGTATTGGATCCAATTGTGGTTTATGTTCCGTTGACAATGTATGTAAGTGCGATAGAGATAGATACTAGTATTTTTATAATACTTTTATATCCACGTTTGCTAATATATAAAAATTTGGAGTTTCTACCATAGCATTGCCATTATCAGTAAGGGAAAATTTCGATTGATTTAAGGAGAAAGTATTTACCAACTTTTTCCTTCCTTTATGTGCATACAGAGGAAGTGTTGAAGAAGCTAAAGAATTCCCTTTTCGCTAGACTTGCTTTCTCCATGTGTACATTTGCTTTAATGTTTACCTGAGCACCTTTTTACCAGCTCTGCAACTTGGATGGACTACAAAATGGAAATACAAGCAAGCATATCAGTAGTATGAGCACAAAGGCAACATACATATCTATATGGGCAGATGCGTAATAATAAGTGTGGGTATATGTTGGTATGACTTTAAATGTATCTTTGGGAGTATCAGAGGGACATTATGGTATTGAGAATGAGACACTTTTGTACGCCAAAAATAACATGCAGGTACTATGGTCTTTTTAAAGGAATGTACTATATAGGCTATAAATGTACTAAAGAGGTGGATATAAAACGAATTTGTTCATCTTATGAATAGAAATGAAACTGGCTTGCTCGAAGAGTTCACCTTAGGATTTTAATACAAAAAGAATCTCACTCACTTCTTTCTCAATGTTGGGTTTGGTGGTGGATATGGAAAGAGGCGCACAAACAATTGGAGACTGCTTTCTCTCTCGCTGGTTTCTTTTTCTTCTTTGCTAATATCTTGTGCATGTTTGGGACCGGGAGAATATAACATCATTATCGGTTCGGTATAAGAAGGAGTGATTCTTTCATGTGAAATTCTAAGAGGTCCTGTGGGAACTCCAGCCGTAACAAACGCATTATTATACAACTATCCGTTACAATTTCTCTCTTTTGCATTGCTACTAAGAAGCTTTCTATTTGCTTTCTTTTGCCTGGCGTGATTTTCTAGTCGTCGTTGTCGTCGAAACTGAAAGTGGCATGATGATAGTCGCACTAACTGTTTGTGGCTCGTTGTAGCGATAAATGATGTGGCTTACATACATATATAATGTATCTTAGTGGTTTGAGCTAAAAAAAAAGTTGGATAAAGTATTTGAAAAACTTGGAGAATTTTTCTCATATCCTCATCGTCGACGTCATGTCTTTATACTTATTTTAATTCTCTACTCTTTGATTCTTCAGTAAAATTGGGAAAAAAGGAGAACTGCTTACTAACTTCAGAAAGTGACATTATCCTGAAAAATATAAAAGGCATTAAAAATGGATGAAGTGTCAATAGCTCTAGGATATTCTGTAGTGATAGTAGCGAAATCATGAGTTATTTTCGAACCCCATTATTACTACCGTTCGAAATTATATATGGTATATGGTACATCGATGGCTATATGGATGCAAAATCATTGAGCATTGTACTACACAGTCTTAAAGTCTTAGTTTAGTGGTCGTTTGGTAGATTTTATATTAAGTAATTTAGTTTTGCATACATATAATATAATTGGTACTTGTATTATAGCCCAATTTCTGCTCGAAAGATGCTTGGAACTACTAGAGATCAAGTTACCAGAGAGTGAACAAGCTTTAAGCGTAAACACATCAGTGTCATTATAATGATAATTGTCAATGAACAACAAAACTAAATTTTATTTTTTATTGTATTTACAGTCGTCTCAGCAGCAATCGGCTTAGAAGCATTCCGGATTTACTGTTTGCTAACAGTCCCAATTTGAACAAACTGTAAGTACTTATTTTTAAATTCTTTATATTTATTTAGTAAGTTTCAAACTAATGGTAGTATATGATGACGAAATGAGTTCATGCTAAATTCTGTTTTTGTTGAAGAATGCATCGTTGCTATAATGTAGTTTTGTCGTACACCATGCAGTTTCAATGGAGAAACTACAAATTATGTAATACGATTTGTTTGAGTGTATGAAGATCAAAGAAGCCAAAATGAAGTTATTCAAGCTTGGCAACTTGTTTCTCTACAGAAATTAAATTAAAGTTCCATTAATAATATTCCTATTACGGTTTTATGGCATGTACAAATTTTGCAAACATTGTTTTGAATTGGGCACGTTCGAGACAGCATTCCTGTCATTACAAAAATCCTTGTCCTGTAAAAATTTCGAAATGGATTTATACAAAAACAATGCAAATACTTAGCTCTTCCTGAATACTATTGATTTAATTTTTTGTGTAATGTTTTTAAATGTTTAGTTCTTTGCAACACAGACAATGCGTGCGTGCGTACTACTTCTTGGCCACCCAAAAATTAAGGCGTATTTTACAGTTACCTGAATTTCGCCGTCAAAATAATTTTATAATGATGTAAATTGCAAATTGCATATCATCATTATTGTGCAATGCAAAACATACACACGGGTAGAACATGAATATAGACAAGAATTAGTGTTTGGTTTGGTTGCTGAAATTCAAACTCAAACTTTCGATCTACAATCTACGCACACACCCTTAACAGTGAAATATGAGAGATGATGAGGTGACGGTACGCATTCTACACGCAGACAGCTATTATATGAACAAGTCTCATTATTTGAGAATAATTTATCATGGCAATGTCTAAACGAATTGATAACACTATATGTGTACAATGATTTCTCATAGAAACCCAACATCAGTAATGATATTATGTTGTGAATAGCATGATAGAAGGGAAGAAGGAAAGAAAAATCATTTACTAAAGAAGTTTGGTACTACTTTGCAAAAGATAACAAAAAGTGCTCTTTTCTCTGAGCTGCTATCTAATATTTTGAACAATCATAATTTACATGGACAGCCCAAAAAGATGCCAGCCAAATATATAATGCCACTAACAGAGTTACTCACAGCAAGAGTTTGGCTCTGACTGATTGAACTGCGACGACGTTTCCATATAAATACTTTTAAAATATATATTACTAGATGAAATACCCGTCACAAATGACGGGCTCTAGAAGAGAGCTTTTAAAAAAGAAAAATTATTTCCTCATAAATAAATAAAGATTTCGCTTATATTTAAATCGATTCGAGCAAATCTAAAAGGATTCGCTCATGCTTGTCCAAAATATCGTAGCTCAACCCTTTATTACTTAATTTATGTGAATTGACGTAATCCGGCCCACTATTACACAATTTAAGTAAATTTACGTAATCCAACCCACTATTACGTAATTTAAGTAAATTAACGTAATCCAACCCATTATTACGTAAATTAACGCAATACGACGTACTATTACGTAATTAACGTAAATTAATTCTATCCAATCTAATGTTACGTAATTTACGTAAATTAATTTTATCCAGCCCATTATTACGTAATTTACTTGAATTAATTCAATTTCACTCATTATTGCGTATATTACATGAATTAGTTCAATCCGATCTAATATAACATTCGAACTCATAATTTACATGAATTGACCCTTTCTAATCCCCATCACCTCATTACCGATCGTAGCCTTGCCCAATAAGTCAAGCACTATATGCATACTTTGTACAAAATCAGCACAGTCGCTTTTGGCATGCCCTCCCATGTTAAGTAAATACAAAAACATGCCTTTTTACAGTTATTTTTTGCCGTTAAAATTCAAATTTTGGACTTATAAATGCGATTGCCTATAATAAAATCGCATGACCTTTCGAATGGTATGTAAAATAGTTTGCATTTTTTGAGGCTTCTTGGAGAACATTCAACCCAAAGAAAGCTCAACAAATGCCTAATATTTTATTATTATAGATAAATATTATATTTCAGCCTCAAGAATGACATTCACTAATACACTTTCTGACAACAAACTGTGGAGCTATGGAAAGAATGCACACTATGTAAGTGATGGTGGTGGTAGGTAACGGCAGAATAGTATCCTTTGTGGTAGTTGTGTTGTGGGACAAATAAAGATAAGCATGTGTGGCCTTAACGTGGTAGTAACTTGCACACACATCAGTTGAATTTAGCAGTGAAACTTTTACTGTGCACAATACTGGCTCTTCGCAAGTAGCGTGTCTCTTGGTGTTTTGTCGTCGCCTCGCACGTTTCTTTTTTCCCCGGTGCTAGACCGCTATTGACTTCGTTGTCACTGTTTCGTATAATTTATGCTTGTTTGTTGTACGGTCACCGTGTATCTTACCAAAATCGCACAACCTTAATGACTACCGGTGAGTGATGAGAACGCCCTTTACTTCCATGCACACACACAAGTATACACGCTTTACGCATTTAAGCAAGTAGAAAAATAAATTGTTCAGTATCAACATCATAATATGTCTTCATTTTATGCACATAAAAGTATCCGTGATATTTATAGCTGTAGATAAGAAACACACATGAGCGGTTACAATACAATACAATTTACTAGTGGAGTCTACAAAGCTGAAAATAAGTATTGGAAACTATAACAAGCAGCCATATGGTGGGGTAGTAAGAGCTCCAACGTTATCTTGTTGTCGTCAGTACATCATTTTATCCCGCATGAATAGGTTTGCACAAGGAATAACGTTCGCGTTTCTATTTACTAGCTGTACTAACTATATCTTAAAAGTTGCTATGAATACGATTCTTTTAAAACATGCATATTTACGGCATATGACTTGAATGAGTCAACTATCATCAATAAGTTTTTTTACTACAAATGCAGTTCGTTCATATGTATGTTATAATTATATTCTTACTTTCACTGGGGAATACAGATTTAAATGCTACGCTATTTCGGGTTTCAGCTCATTTACGTGTCAAATTTCAGTTCTAATTCAGTAAAGTCGAATACATGATGCGTGCGTTTTAAAATACAGTTTACATGCATGTGGCAAATTGAAGTGTTTCCGATGCATTTCTTTGAAAGCAAAATTTGTCCATAAACTTTAGCTTTTCGCAGCATTAAAAATCTGTTTTCATCTCAGGTTCTCTGTTTCGAAAAGTTTCTTGCATCAGTAATACCCGCATTTGCAACCTGCAATATATAAATAAGCAGTAACAGGTGATAAAGTTGATTTTAAAGTTTAACACAATCCTGTGTGGTGCAATTTGTTGCAATGGTAATAGCTTCACTAGCTGTACACTCAATGACCATATCAAAGTTAAACTTGTTTTCTCAAATGTAATAGTAATAAAGAATGTAAATATTATTTTCAACCGTTTTGGATGCTCATGAAGTTTTATAAACAAGACCAGCATGCACATTTAAGGTGAAAAAATGATTGAAGCTGATAAGACGTTCACAAATTAATGAAATCCCTTTTGTGTCCATTCATGTGCACAAATGGTAAATAAAATCGTCGGTGTATTACAGTAGATCTTTGCTAAATGAACAATAGTTTCCTTACAAAATGCAGTAAGTAGGCAAGTGAGCGTTTTATTAAATAACAATCTTTGCAATTCTACTACTTTTATCCATTTACAGATAATATACGCTCAAACCATCATATGAAGTTAATAATCGTTCATACTCCTTTTCATTATTTCTTTAAAATTCTTGCTGTTTTGAGTATTCATGAAGAGAATTCCAAAACACGTCAGATATTCCCACTAGCTTGAAAGAATTCATTGTATTTGGCTGTTTTTAGCTTTTAATGTCATCAAAACATATTCTATCA
>JAQFYG010004376.1:0-11106 GCA_034694325.1 Entomobrya corticalis | reverse complement strand
ACTTTAACTAGATTAATTCCTAAAACGGTGAGTGTGCAATGGTCAACAGCATTACATAATCAACATGCAAAACCATATAAAGTTAAAATGTCGTATTTTTTATTTGATTTTGTCAAAGATTGATGAATTTGAGATGAGAAGCTTGGATTTCATCGCAGAGTCAACTAACAGAGCAGCACAGGGAATTCTCAGTGTGAAACGCGGTGATCAGCAAGGAGATTTAGTTGCGCCCCACTATGACAAAGTCCTTAAAATATACCGGAAAACATTGGGTTCAATGCTGGAAAGACATCCGTTGAGCAGACAGGAGGTAATTGATTTTAACGAGGAATTGGATCGTCTGGACTATTTCAAGCAGCTTATGATGAGACGCTCCATGTCTAACTGCAGTCCGATTAACATTAGAGCTTACCCTACGTACAAAAGGGCAAAAGAGATTGTTACATCGACACTTCCATTTACGGCAATTAGAAAGGATAAATTTAAAGATCTCTTGAAAGAATTGGATGACCTTTTGCGTAGTGGTTTGGGCATAACAGACCGGGAACGACAGGATATTTTGAAGGTAAGTTAAATTTAAAAAATATATATATTGATCATTGTAAGTCAATAAAATTACATTTTAATGTTTTAATAAGGCAATGGGCATGGGACAAGGACATTGGTTTAAGTGTCCAAATGGTCATATCTATGTCATTACCGAATGTGGAGGAGCCATGCTGGAAGCGAGATGCAATGAATGTGGTGCTCAAATCGGTGGTGGCCAGCATAGGCTCAGAGGAGACAATGCACTTGCTTCTGAAATGGACGGCGCTTCCCATTCAGCGTGGCCCGGTGGGCCAGGGAATTAAGGAGATTGTTAGGAATAGCTTGTGATACTTGTGTCATATCCAAAGAAAGTTTAATTAATTAAGTTCGTACTAAATCAATTTGTGATCAAAATGTCAAAAATTGTAATTGAAAACGCTTGCCATTTTGTCATATTTCTTTGTCTTACACATTTATTGTATTTACTGTGAAGTACATAAATATTCAGTTGTAATACTGTTTATACCTTAAAATAGAAACACGCGGTTGGTGCTATGATTATTCTATTGTTATTATTTATAGTATTTTACTATATCGGCTAAACTGCTACATAAAATTAAAATGATTAAAAGAACGGTTCTCTATTGATCACGAATAAAAATTATGTTACTATTTTTTCATCTAAATATGACTCTACTCGTGTACTTGTTACATTGTAGTATTATCATTCTGTTTCTTCGAGAAGCGTATTTTTGAACTTTGACACGATATCATCGATACACAGGAGGATTTTCTTTTTCACGATAAAACTGTTTTTTTATTATAAACCTACCACACAGTCATCAGGAATGCTTACATTTCATCAACATGTGAACATTTTAACAACAAGCACACAAAGCTACAAGTTTACAAGAATATAATAAGTAAAAACTGTGGGACACATGTATTACCATCTATTTTTTTTATCATTCTTCCTTGTTGGGTGACTAGAACAATAGTAGTAAAAAACATAGATTATCATATAGCCGACTTCGTCGTTCCAAGTAAGCGATATACAGCTATATACGTAAATGATAACATAGCTTTTACATAAATTTTTTCCTAACTTATCTTGGTTTAAAATTATTTTTTCTAAGAGATGATGATGATAACATATCATTAGTAGCCTTCATCATCACAATAGTTGGTTTGTTTTGTGTTGAAATAAGATTTTTTGTTTGTAGTCGAGCTAGTATTTAATCAAGTAGAGAATTTCGGTTGCACAGAATACAGAAGATCGGGATGGACGATGTAAATTTTTTAGTCCTTTGGCTCATCACGATGTGCTTCACTGTGTCCTCCACGGTTAAGCATTTCAAGCATCATTTTCGACTCTGGATCTTTATCCAAGCAGCTCCTTGTATCACGTTCCCCCTAAAAAAATGAAATTCGTAAAATTATTAGTAAAATACAATGATGACATTCAAAAGAAATTATAATGTTCTGGTGCTGATAAATGATTAAGTTTTAACGAGACGTTGGAAATTTGAAGTACTAACCTCTTCCTTTTCAGGTTCCGGTCCTAAGCCCCAAACTTCAAGATGATGAATTAAAAAGTCTTCCTCGGTGGACAGTTGAGGAGATGAGAATGTAGTACAGGTAGGAGCACTTTTTCCAGTTCCAAATTCCGCGTCAAGCCATAAGCCAAAGTAACCAAATTTTCCTCCCATTCCCTATATAAAAAATAAATATTTTAGTGGCGGTTAAAAAATATAAAATGAGCAAGTATTTATCTCTCACCAAGCCATTCGGTAAAGTTTGCTGCTGATTGTTCATGTATTGAAAGTTATTGTTGTAGCCTGTAGCCGGATACACAGCAAATTTCGGATCCAAGTGAAACAAAAAAGACTGTTCATCTCCGAAAAACTTTGGACCGAGTCTCCAAGCATGTGAAGCAAACGCTCCAAAGATACGACCTCTGTGCTCTTTCAATACAATCAGCGTTGGACCTTTATCTGTTATGGAGCCAAGCAGCTTTGAAAAACTTTCTCCGTGCAAATTTGTAGAAAACAGAAATCTCCATTCGCGTCTCCATTGACCAGATGGTAATTGTGTGTTCAGAAAGATGACTCGAGCAAGGTCCAGAATAGTATAATTTTCTTGAGTTGATGAAAACTGACCAGTTTTTATGCATTTTGGAATAAGCTGAATAAATGCAGTCTCCTTGTCCACATCAAAGCATTGACTAAAAATGAAGTCATGGGTGCTGAGGAGGAGGTGAGATTTTGAGAAGCAATCCAAAATTTCATCTTTTTTGTGCATCGCTTTTGAAGGTTTGGTGGCTACCATTTCTTTACACGTAACTCCGCTGTAGAATAGGTCTGATAGAAGGTATTCCGCATAGTCGGATACTGAATCGCAACTTAATTTTGGGCATCCTTCCCATGATTTCGAAACTGATGATTTTTCCATGCATTTTATGTACGATTCTATAATACTTCGTGCGTACTGCGGTGGAAGATGAATGAAAAGTAAATAGAATACAACAATTTAGGTGAACTTGTTCAATTGAAAAATTATAATTGGTTAAACATACAAATGTTCAAATGGTAGAGTGCTCACCTGCAAAATCTCTTCTGGTAAAATTTCATTCTTAGTTTCTGGTGAGTCGTCAATAGCTAGCTGCCACACAACATTAATTTTCTCTTCAAGGGTGCCTTTCACCACGTTTGATACAAATTGGAGGAAAGTGGAAAGCGAAACTACAAGATCTCCCTTTGGGCTTTTCGAGCAGAGTCGATCCGCTATTCTTCGGGCTAACCAGTCGTCCAAGTAAAGTTCGCAGTGCCTCTGAAAAACAAAAATAAGCGCATTAGCGCATACATTTATTTTTAGCTCAACCCATGCAGTAGCCAATGATAAAAATAAGTAGGTAGTTATTGTGATTACCTGAAGATCCCCATATAAGCAGTAAGGACCCTTCTCCCCTTTGATATTTGTTGTCGATATGTTGTTAAACAACTTTTTCAAATGGCTAAACTCCTCATGATTAAGCTGACCCACGGCTATTTCCCGTTTCGTATTTTGTTGACCCATGATTCCCCAACGAAATATTACACAAATGCCGTTCAATTGAAAATCTGTAAAAAATACAAAATTAATACGTGCATTAAATGCAATGCCAAAGAAAAACAATTTAATTTAACGTTGACCTTGGCACAAAAACATTTTTATTACCTTCACTCTTCTTTTCAAAAAAGGTTAAAAACCTCACATCACATAATTAGTTTGCACCTTCTTCCAAGATTCTCTGGGAACAGTCCCGTCCAATCCTCCCTTAGATTTAAATGAGCTCTGTTCTTTATCTTTGGTAGTCAGTAATAAGTTCAATTCACACTTCATAGTATGAAGTGAAAGTGAAAAACAAAAACATGAGATTTACTTTTTAAAGTCAACAATCACAAAACCGTTTTCTTCATTTTCAATCTTATCTTTAATCGCGACTATAATAATAGCACCCTAAATTCCTACAAATTCCTAATCATAATATTACAACTATCAGTTAACTTCAACTAGTTCAGCAAGACTAGCAAGAGTATCCATTATTTTCTCCATTGAACTATTAAGTCTCAAGCAAAAGCGTATGTAAAATTACACAAGAAAAATGTGTATGGATGGAAGGTTTAGTTTTTAGATTTCAAGTTTAAAAACATTTCATCTCAATCAAGCCCTTTCTAAAAACATTATTATAAGTAAAATGGAAGACCAGTGACCAGAGATTCTAGGAGGGACTATCAGCAATTATAATTAATTCATTAAAATTATCCACACTAAAACACAGTACAAAAATACTACTTTCTCACAACCATACAAGTATATAGTTCTCTTCGTTCTGCACAGAAGAACTCTTACGTAATTAATTATACTTTTTAATTAACCTTAATCTAATCTGTGTCTCTGGAAGATATACATTTATATACTTTTTACAAGGAAGAAGAAAAACAGATAGAGAGGGATGGAAAAACAAAACTCCACACCTGTCTGTTTATTAAAACCACCAGCTGACGATCTCTGCTCAGCCATAAGCCAAGCGACCAAAGCCAGCCACTGCAATGCAGTGCGGAGCAGACGATCTCCTAAAATCCTAAACCTTGAATGGAGATGGAAGGAACAGAGATGCAGAAATATAAATGGAGATAGTATTCTGAAATGAAGAACGGTCTCAAAAGGAAGGTGACATTGTTTTTTGGCGTTAGAAAAAGAACTCTTTGATCAACGCAGAAAAGGCGTCAATCCAACGAAACCCCTTGACAGTTGTAAATAAAATGACACTGGTTTTTCATTCAAAGATTTTCTTTCTGTTTCTGACTTCTAACGCTTCCCCAAATGTTCGTCTAACTACCGTTGTTTCTATTATCTTTCAGGAATTTCCTCTGTTCATTTCATTTAAATTGCTGTAAATTTTTCACGATAAAAGTAAGTTTTGATGTGGGATTTCAGAGGAATAGCTATATTGCAATATTTTATTGCTTTTTATCTTTAAAAATCCTGAGAAACAATATAATATGATATAATATAATGCTGGTATTGCCTGGTATGTAATAAAAGGCATTTTTCGGTCAATTATCTTATCTTTATCAATATATTTTAGATTTTTCAATAAAGTTAGATATTATTATTACCGTTTAGATTCGCTTTCTACATTTATCTCTATTCATACCTCCATGGGCTTCATTCTACATTTTCCTCCTCATCATCAAAAAAAGAACGGCAAATTTTCCACACAACTAGTTTTCATAAAAAAGAGAAATAGAGAAGGAAAAAAGCGAAAGAGGATCTCTCTGTCAGTCAGAAGAAGAGAGAAATAGAGAAAAAACGAAGAAGAGTAGTTCGGCGTAACGTTGAATGTGTATCGTGTTCAGCTTCAATTTGTTTCGTTCAATCTTATGCCTGGATAAGCATTTTCCTGTGTATCTGTGTGCGAGCCCGTGCACACTATAAGTGCCTTGTACTTGTATCTAGTGTCTAGACATTTTTTATTTGATACAATAAGTCTGTTCTACCGTTACTCGTTACCGTTATAAAAAAGTACCTATACCATTTTACTTTGCTTTCGTTTTTTTAAACATTTTCTTTTCTAGCCACTTATCTATATATATTTGAGTCGAAATGTATCACAGATCTCATTGCATTTTCTCAGTGTCTGAGATTCAGAAATGCAATCCAACCGAATAAAATAGATGTGTTGCTGCTTGAAAAGGAACAAGATTACTGAAAAGTAGAGAGAGAGAGGGAGAGAGGTATTAAACCATTTTAATAATAAATGCATGAAGACGATAGTAATATTATCGGAAAACGTTGATTTCAAAGATTCAGCAGCAGTGTCTTCATCTCCAGCCATTTCATTTTAGAAAAAAATCAATCTCTTGATATCGCTGACAAATTGGCATTGTCTATCTGGGGACTTGACCTGAGAGCAACCGATGGAGGTGAGGTGGAAGATTTCCTCAGATATAGAATTTACAAGAGCGACTAACCATTGGTCAGTTGGCTACTGGATACTGGACATTAGATGTGCAGTTGCGTAAAAAAGTGTAGTCTTTCGAAAGAGAAAGCATTATTGGCCCTGTTGGCTGACAGTTTGAACTTTATACAACTTCCTTTTTTTTCACCATCAGTTGCCCAATGTTGCCAAAATTTTCAGGTACAACAACCAAACGAGATCTCACTAAGGCTCTCGTATTTCAATTTCTCTCTTGAAAAAAATGTAGTCTCTTTTTTCCTCTACTTGTATTGCCCATTATCCTTTTTTTGTCACCATATCTAATAGCAAATACATTTCTAGTACAAACTGCGAATTTCATTTTACGAACAAATTTTCAACGACCAGGTCAAACCAAGGTACTTACTTTGCTATTCTACTGATTGGATTTTTCATACGAATAAAATATACACCTATTCTCATATAAGCTTCTTATACATCAAGGAAAAGGGTTATAAAATTACATTCTCGTATTTTCTCCTAATATCTTTTCATGGCTGTTTCTTGGTCTCTGGTGAAAGTTACATATATATTTTTCGCAAAGAGGAAAAAGTGGGGAAAAGAAGAGCAGCTGGAAAAGAATTTTTTGTAACTGCAGCATATAGAAGGAAGAAATTCAGAAAGAAGAGCATAACAGCATGACTATAAGCTAGATAGATGGCTATAATATAAGTCAAGAGGAAAAAATCTGCTTCTATGCTTTCTCTCGCTTTTTCCAGTATTTCTGTATGTAAGCAATCCTCTGCAGGGAATAGACGAATGCTAGTACTACTTGATTATATATAACTTGTTGCGTTTCTTTCTCTGTCTTTCTCTATCGGAGAAATGAGAGAGGCAAAGGCAGAAAGACAATAATTCAAGATTACAAGAAAAGAAAGAAAGTAGGGGAGACTACAAAAGAATTATAAAGATCCGTGTGCTTTGCTACGCTCCACGCTTGCTTTCCCATGTCTCCCTATGACCGTTGCTGACTTTTTTCTCTTTTATTTTTCTTATTTTCCATTATCTCTGTACATGCAACATTTTGGGGAAATCCTTTTTAAAAACAGGTAGAGAAACGAATGCGGCTTATATGGAAATGGAACTGGCGTGGTATGATGGTGGCAGTGGTGGTGGGGCGGAGATGCGATGACTTTGTTAATGTAATAATAATAAACAATAAGAAAACCCACTTATCTCCTTTTGTCTATTATTTCTTTGGACAACATCATCATCTTCAGGCTTTATAGAATGCCATAACACAAAATGTATTGTAATGCGTATTCAGAAAATGATGGGGAAAACGTAATCGTGTTTTATGTCATAATAAATAGTATGTGTGTGTTTTCTTTTGTTTGTGATATTTGTAACAAAAAACATGACAAGGGAAAGAGAAATGAAAAGAAAGGATAATGGAAAGAGAATAATTACGAAATGCCTAAGTATGAGAATCTAAAGTGGATGGATGTGATGGAATGGACGCTAATCCATAGAATTTTGTAGACGCATAATGTAAGAATGTATTGCTTTTATTGATGAAAATCTATATATATGTTCCAGACCCAACTCCGTAATATAAGAAGGTAAAATGTACTGGACTTTAAACATGTTCATGTAACACAAATTTAGAAAACAAATTTATCGCTAAAATATGTATCTACACAATTTGTACCAATTTATTTTGGGCGTCACTTCTTCGATTACATTATTTATCGCGCACACTATTAAATAAGGTTTAGAATGAAAATTATTCTGAAATCTTCCCACACATATCCTGTATCACTTACATTTAATGTCACAAAAAATAATATTGGACGTTATTAGTAAATTGGTAATATTAGAAGATAATATATGATCCATTGCTCAATTTTCATTTTTCTCTCTCTTTGCAGCAAGCTCTCAATTTTTTAGTAAGCCTTTGCAATTTTTTCATACTTCCATCATCTTCTAGCTTTCACCGCCAGACTCTATCTGTATCCCATAATAATGTAATATCCATATTGTCCTACACTTTATTGTCCTAATGCCTACACTACACCTGTATGCTATAAGGCCAGAATGCCCATGCCGAAGTGCTTAGGGCAATAACAAGAAAAACAATTTGTATTCAAATGGAGCCCCATTATCATCATGTCTCGTTCTCTCCATTTTCACAAGTACCTAATACACAGATATAATCCTGCCCTCAGCTTAACAAAATAGATTTTTCATTTTCCCCCAAAAATATTATTTTCCACTATCCTAAGCAAAAAGCAATCCAATACATATCACTATCACATATCTCATTATGTATGTAATAATAACCCTTTTCTCCAGCATCAAAAAAGCTCATAATACTCAATAACATCCTCCTTTCTCCTTCAATATGTGCTTTACTTTTATTGTGTATATACCTACCTATTATGTACAACTATATTTGACGTCAGTCCGTCACTCATACTCAGAGACGTCCATTTCTATTCTATCTTGTTGTGTGTCTGAAATCCAAACTGCATACATAAAGCAACTCTTATCACAAAAAGCTTTGCCGACCAATGTTCTCTGATGTTTCCTGTCTTTCTTCATCATGAAAAAGAGACAGATGAAGAGAAAGAAAGGAGAAAGATGTAAAGTGTGTGTGTGTGATGCGACTAAAGAACAAAACTGTTAAGAATGAAAGCACTTTTTTATAATCCAAGCAATAAGCAAGCAAGCTTGTAACACGCTATTAACTTTGCCACTGATGATGACGACGACAACGACGAAGATGATATAGACTGACTCAGTCTTAAAAATAGAAGGATAATTATTTATCATAGATAACCATTCTAGCGTACTGTAGCTCTAATGATGATCATCATCTTTACTTTCTTTTTGTCATGTCGTCCCTTCTTATTTTCCATTTTATTTTTAGAAAAAAGTTAACGCTAAAAATATAATCAACGTGAACTGTGTGTATGTGTGTCGTATATGGTAGGTTGGAAGTCTTTTAAGAATCTCTAGACTAGATCCCCATTTTCCTAATTATCATGTTATACAGCACAGCGCTTCCCACTTCTTCCCTTTTATTATCTGCGACCTTATGGCTGTTCTACGAAAGTTGTAAACAAGACTGAAATATAAGATGTGGCAAAAGAAAGACAATGCACATAACCTTTTCCTGAATGAAAGAAGGCTTTTACGCTGATAGATATACAGTTTTTTGTGTAAAATGAAAGGCAGGCAGAGACAGAGGAAAAGCGCGTCAAGCGCTTGTATTTTTCTTTTGTTTGACTATTTACATTTCATCCGTCCTGCCCCTGTCTTATGGTAAATATTTATTATTTTTACGGAAAGGTACAAAATAAACGAGAAAACTAATTATAAGGAGTTGTTCAAATTTTGACAGGAACATAGTCCACAAATATTTTGTAAAAAATTTTTATTTTAAAAACTTAAATTCTACAACTAACTAGAATTTTAGAAAAATATTACATTTTACCTTTGTGTTGACAGGAAGATGATTTTTGTTTTACGCAATTATGTCCATGAGCTAATACTTCAAGCAAGCAATTACGACTGTTTTCTTTTAAAAACGCTATATAAATAAGCAAAATTGGATGAAAAATAGATAAAATATCAGACAAATACGATAAGTCCTCCTTTTTGATATCTTTTGCACAAACAACTGCACCAGTTTTTTCTTTGTGGCACCTTCTCAAACACGGTTTTTTTACTTTGCTTTTATTTTTGTTTGCCTCTCTTCTCTTTAGAGCTTGCAGCAATAGAACAGCAACAAGCAGTCGAAAAAGGCAAGACTTTCACTTCATATAAGTTTGAGTACAGATTGCACTTTTTTGTTTTTTTCTCTTCTTCTAGTTCTTCGACTCCTTTCTCCTCTTCTCCTCCACCACTACTACACGCCAAGCTGCTGCGATCTCAACTGTTGAACGTTCCTCTTTTTCCATTCCATATCACCATCATCAGGAATAAGAGGAGCAGCAGCAGCAACAGCAGTGGAGTCTCGTCTCAAACGAAAAATATATGCATTGTGCATGGCTATATACAACGTTGAATCTTCTGATGCCAGTGCCTTCTTTCTTCCTCCTCCTGTTGATGATGAACACGATGATCATGATCACTGCTAATACTACATCATCTCATTCTATTGACTACGCACCAACCAAAGTTATTGCTTTTTTGTGTGTCTATTTTCTATGCCCACAACATCATCGAAAAACATGATCATTTTATAACAGCAGCCGTCATATCTGTTGTTGCTTTTTTGCTGTTTCAATCTCTTTTCCTAGTCTAAAGAGAAAGAAGAAGACTCAAGTGAAAACGAGGAGAAAGTTGTAGATCGTGACCGTTGTAAAAGAAGCCACATACAAGAAAAATACATAATTCCGGTCGTTTACTGCTATTATCATTATTATTGTATCGTCCCCGTTTTCACTGATTCTGATGTGGTGGTGGTGGAGGTGGATGGATGGAATTGAAGGATGGAGCATGGCGTCCGTGCATATACGGTCGAGTTTGACTATGAGCGGGTGAGAGAAAAGGAAAAAATGCAAAGATTGGAATTGATTGAGAGGTCCATAGACTATGAAAAAAATGGCGGTAGTAGTCAATATAGCTTCATTATCATCGGAGGAGAGAAATTCGATCAGTTTTGTAGTTTAAAAATATGTATTTCGGTTTTTGCTAGCAAACGTCATATTGATTATATGGATGCTGGAATATAGAAAAATAATATGTAACTCAATATGTATGCCAATTATGGAGCAGTATCATAATATTGATTTCTGAATTATCACAAATGCGTTAGTAGTTTTGTAGTATGTGTGCAAGAATGTGGGGAAAAAGTTGTGAAACTTTGGGAAATTCGTTACTACTATTTTGAATTTCATTGTAATTTGGTTTCATACTTTATAGGATTTCATTAGTAGAGAAATGTTTTTGTGTTTATATTATGCAAATTTTAATCTAGGTATATTTCTTTCATTGCTGTCCCGAGGGCTTATTTAATGCAAGATAGAACACTGGGAACAAACAAAGGTAGAAAAGTCATTATTTAGGAATAGAGGCTTAAACAAGTCATTGGACATTTTCCATAAATG
>JAQFYG010004375.1:0-11106 GCA_034694325.1 Entomobrya corticalis | reverse complement strand
GAATTACATTTATGATCTGTTTGTACAACAATGTTGTGTTTTACAAAAATTTATTTATTTATGTCCATCATATTTTCGGTGAACCAATATCCACCTTCAAAAGATATAATATTTTAATAGAAATATTTCATAAATACAAATGCATGTACGTCATTTTTATGCGTTGGTAAGAATAAAGTATATAATATTCGACTATCCGTTTACTTCTAAATAGGCAAAATGTTATTAAAATTTAAGGAAAAACGAATTTCAAAGTTTTAAATTTCGAAAAAGTTCCAAAATACACAATCGAATCTGGTCTAATTACGGCGACCCAAAAAAATTTATAGCACAAATATTCAGGGTTTTAAAATTGTATGCAACTATGTTCCAACTTTCTAAAAAATATACGAATCATATCTTAAACATATATCATATAAAGTTTTAATACACACTGTGCGCCAGATAGTACTACTAGAGTGATATAAATACTTAAATTCTTTGATATAGGTGCAATGCTTAAACATGCAATATCCGCTGACATTTGGGTTAATACCATTAAATATTCTTATTGTATGATTTTTTTTATTTATGCCAACTGGTGCTACAATCATTTGTAAAATACACAATGTAAATGTTTGTGAGTATAATAATCATGATTATTAACCAGGTTAACAAAATATTAGTGTTAATTTTCAAAAACTTTTGGAATGGAATAAGCACATATTTTGCCTAATACTATTTCAAACTTTGATACAAAAAAATTGCTGATGACACGTAAAGTTTAAAAGCATAATTAAATTGAAGATGACTTTTATTATCGCAAACTAGTTTTCACATATTTTTTTAAACTGTAAGTCTTGCACATGTTCAATAAAATAAATCGCTATTGTGTGTTGAACATTAACCCAACCGTCCTAGATACACATTTCTGAACATTTGATATCCTTTTAATTTAAATTTTATCACCACATTTTGTTTTCGAATATTCTGTAGAAATTGCCTTACTAATGTAAAAAGAATAAGCTTCATCTCGTCTATAAATGCAATTAAAGCAATAAATATTCCCATAGGCAACAGCATAAATACAACTTGAACGTTACCATGCATTGTTGCCTTTTTTGGTTGACTATCTTTTCCTGATAGCGGAATAAAGTTACTGTTTTTCGTAGCCAACCTTAACCACATATTTGGAATTCCCGCTTCAAAAATAAATTTTAAGCGAAATATCAGATTTTGATGAACTCTCCCATAAATATCAAATACATTTGACAAACTCGCAAATTTCTCAGTGCCAACAAAAACACGTGACTTTAAACCACTCTGTTGTAGTTTTCTTCCATATTCATTAGCCACATGAGATGGAAGTATCAATGCGCTTCTATTACAATTTTTCAAAAACTGAAATAACAACGTATTTTCCTGTTTATGTACAAATGTACCAATACTTGATAAATATTCGCTCAGGTCATCATTCCACTCAGACCACAAAGAAAACGCTTTTTTAATATAATCGGTTATTATTTTCGGTAAATTAGTATGCAAACGAGAATTTAGTTTGAGGTTATTATAAACATTATCTGTGGTTAACTGCTCATATAACTCAGACGCAACAGTTATACTATAAAACTTTCGTTCTCTTAAAAAATGATTATTGTCGCTCCAATTCAACCCCCGGAACCCTTCCAAATATTTTACCCATTGGCCCTTAATTTCCCAATTAAAGAAATCAACGTACTGGGACCTCGTCAAAATAGTAAAATTGTCCTGAGTAAGTTCGTTGAACCGAGTATACGGAATTGGGGCTCTTGGTAATATCAAATTATAAACATTATCATTTTTATAAGCATTACTTAACACAACAGTGACAAACATATATAAAACCAAAACATATTGAAGTTTCTTATTCTCAAGTAACTTACGTTTAAATGGATCACCCTGTTCTAGTAAACTCATTAGCATCATTAACAAATTTTCAAAAAACGAATCTTGTTTTGATGTGTTAAGCACATTAATAAACCTCGCAATAAATATTATTGATGTAACGATACATAGCCACACAAGACCTTGATATACATTTATTAACTCTGCGAATGGTATCTGTTCAGTTTTTCTGTTGCCACCGCAGCTTACAAATATCAGCTCATTAATAATATCTGGTATATTGAATGGGTAAAATATTGAGTCTGTTTTAAAATAACCTTGCTGGGGTTGCAACCTTACTTCAACTAGACTTAATATTTCGCGGCTTATTTTGTAAGTTTTTGCGTTTATACATATAACATTATTATCAGCAAAAGACGCCTCAAATGTAAAGTTTTTCATAATTTTCATCCAAAGTGATACGATTCCGTGGGAAAGTAGATCTTGTGGTTCTCTGAATGGTAGATTTGCAATACTGGATACTTTAGAAATCGGATATAGATAGTTTTCACAATAATCAAAATGTGCACGAATGTTCTCCATGTTGTTTCCGGATCCTCTTGGAAAGGTTTGGATGTACCAGTTAGAAGGTAGCATTTCGATTCCGGTTGACAGTATACTGTCATTTCCTTCTAAAATGAGCCTGTCTTGAGAATTATATTTTCCAAAATGATCGATAATTTCCTTTTGAATCACTGCTCTATAGATAGTTCCTATGGTTAAACACAAATCACTGTGTTTATAATACGTTTTCACTGTAGCAAATAAAACGATAAAGTGTTCTTGATGTTGAATAAAAGGTATATGGTTTCTTGTCATGTCAATCCACTGTTGAATTTTTTCGCTGTCCAAAATTTTCGCAAATTTGGATTTATCTTCCGCCAAAATGTAAACTTTGCTTATTGAGGAAGGCGGATTAACAAAGAAACCTGCCTCTGTTAAACGATCAACACCGTGATAAAAAACATTATGAGATGTTTCTCCATCAGTAAAGTGAAATATGCCTAGAGGGATTGATATTGATATTTGGATTTCCACATTCCAAGGTTTACTGTTTGAGGAAATTTGGAACAAATTGAAACGAATACAAGTATCAATAGAATAAGTGGTGTCATAATCCAATATAGGAATATTCATGAGAATCTTTGAGAGAGGGCACTTTATTTGTACGTTATCTTTATAGTAGTGAGCTTCTAAAAGTGTGATATTTTTTGGAGACATAAATGGCAGCCAGATATACTCAAATGGTTTGTATTTATATCTGAGTTTGAATAAGCTCCTGGTAAATAACGCTGGAACATATCGGCGAAGTGCTACTGGAATTGTTGGTGGTAGTATGTTTAGGTCTAGGTGGTTGTCAATAACGATGTGACTACTTATTTTGGTGTTGTCCTCAAGTTTGTTGAAAAGTTTGTTAAGATCCACTAAACTATTTTTATGGTTAGTTTTAGTAGCGCTGCCATTTTTGTAGTCAACAATAAAGAGTCGCGTTTTTTGATATTTTGTAAATGAACCGTTTAGATATGGTTTTATTTCCCATAAAAGTAGATTGTGATTATTGCTATTATATGGACTACTATATAGATCGCTTAACTTACCGCAAAGAACGAAGGTAAGGCTAAATAATAACAATAAGAAATGTATACATAAACTCCGATTTTTTGAGCCATCAAACATTTTAAAGTTTGAGTTTTTAAAGCAAAATTATGGTAAAAGTTCTGATTTTTAAATAAATTATGACTTAAAATGATTTTATTTATTTATTACGGATTAAGGAGAAACTTTGCAACTTGTAAAGAAATAAAATCTAAAACTTTTCTACAAGTAAATGTATATTATAATGATCAGCATTGGTTTGAACAAACGCTTAAGTAAAAACAGAATATCCTTCTGATATTCTTGCGATCTCAATCAATACCAAACCACTAGTCCAAAGCCTTGTTAATATTATACATGTATAGATCGAGTAAGACCTTGGCCATGTACAAAAGAAAACAATTAACCGAGCAGTAAAGACTTTCAAAGTCTATGATCGATTTCACAGAAATATATTGATTTACCACATAACACCGTGAAAAAATTTATTTTAAAAATGAGCAACAAGACATACTTTTCAGACATGAAGATAAAACTATAAGTACAGTTTATTAGACGTGCCGTATTACATATATGTCTTTTAGTATTCTTTTGTGTATGATCAGTTCTGATTAAAATGAGAATAATTTCCTTTTTTTCTTCGTAGGCAAAAATAATTACTATTTTTTATTTGAATTGTCATATAATCACTATACATAAGTCATAGTATGTACCTATTATTATTTATTTAGACTGTTTATAGGCATAATGCTGAAAATACACTATCACAATTTAGAATGCTGCACTAGTATAACGTGTAACTAAACTGTCTACTGTCTCATGGGCATCACCTTTTTTAAGGTTAGCAGTGTCACCTTCGTCCTTTGTCCAACATTTAGCACATAAGCTTTTAGAATACTAAAAACATCAATCCTAATTTCTACCAAAAGTCTGACGAGAGCAATTAATATACTAACTGGTAGCAACATAATTACCACCTGTATACAGTGTTCACTCTAATTTTACCCATCGTACTTAACCCGCCATTTTTACAGTTTGCGCTTGTAGGTATCCAAACAGTTATTAATATGATCGCAAGATTCGAAATTATTATTCAACATCTTTTTTCTTTGATTCCATCACTTTAAGAGCCATTTTAGGAGTCATACTTTTCCACCCAAAATATATGACTTTCCAAAGGCCTTCCATTGTGGTAAGCTTTGGAAAAGGCGCTACTTCAGGTACACGGAACTAGAAACAAGCATTTAATTTGCACCATAAGACTATACAGGGATTTGTCCTTCTTTAGAAATCATTTTTTTCTATTTCTGTTCGAATCCTTTGGCGTAGTCAGAGGATATCTTGGCCGTATGTGAACTAGGAAGATCGTGAGGAATACAACCGTTTGAGATATCCTCACTGAAGAGTGTAGAAATGTGGACCTCAACGATGAACATCATAACGTTGCTAATAAAGTAAAGTCTGTTAATTTTTACACTTGGCGGAGCTATGGCCAACAGTACCACTTCACGGCCACTTAGAGAACCAGCTACCGTAAAGTTGCTATGGAACTTTTCTCTTAGTTGGACCACAAACTGCTTGAACTCGGAAGTCGTTTTTCCCTTAAAAACTGACTCTAGTTCGATATTAGTCGTTAAAAATAAGCCACGTTCCATCTAATGAGACCATGAACTTTATCCTATCTGCAGCCAAACGGTTTTTATACAGCTTTGGGCAGTTGAACTTTCGATTTGCAGTCTTTAAGCGCATGATCTCGTTATTTTAGTACACACGCTTATTTGAATCTTGCCATATTACTATATGGTCTGCTGCACAAGACATCTATCATCTTTTAAACATATAGGAATGCATTGTGAGATTCGTTCGTGAAGCTGTCTGATCAATTCTCCTAACTAATATCATCGCCATTAGCCTTCCCCTAATTTCTTTTTCAATTAAAATAGGCTACATTATAACGGAGTGATCTAGAAATGGTGATTTGTTGAGCTTTATGTGTATGAAAAACAATTTTATGGGAAAAGTTAGCCTTGGAAAGGTCTCGGATGACCTTTACCACTTCCGGTGCATTTTTATGTAACACGGTGGTGACACGTGTGTCAATGGGTACAGTTTCGAAAAGTAGAATAACTATTCTATCTGATGATGTAACGATATCAACTCTACTCCGTAATATACAAAAAATATAGCGCGAAGACCATGGGTAAAGTTAGAGTGAACACTCTCTGTATTTCCATGCATTGTTACCACTATTGGCTGATCATCTTTTCCTGACATTGGAATGAGCTTGCTACTTTTGGTAGCAAAATTTAACCACATAAAGTGCCCTTTAACTAAAGTTTGCCTATTCCCTTCAAAAACTTTTTGTCTTCAATTTCGCTGAAAATTGGTAGAATAGTAGATTTTTATGCATAGATTACGAGTCTACGCATTTTCTACGAATCTACGAACGAAATACTTTTTTTTTCTTTACAACAATTTTCTCATTGCATTCATTTTTGTCTTAATCATAATTATTACATCGCATTAATATTTGTCATTACAAATTTTTTATAGTACAGCATCAAAAATTACATTAAAGTCAATGTCACTATCATGAATATTTAAATTTTGATATTCTTTTTTTTGCTCATCTAATAGATAATTATTTACTTGAAAGGATTATATTTGATGGAATTATTGATCTACCCATGTTTGCAATGTTCTGCTAATCGTTCTTTAGTTTGAAGTCCAATAACAAAGTACGTCACAAGCACACTAAAAATCTTAAAATAAAAACATTTGTTACAAATGGCTGCTTTTACTAATTCAAAAAATATGATATTATTATCAATATATAGCTCATTTAACGTTAAAAATACCGTTCCAACAAATGAATAAGTAATCGTAAAGGCACCTGCCGCGCTTATCCCAATACTTGCATGAGAAATGTCATCAAGTAGCATTATGAATGTATTAGTATCAATCAATTTTATTCGACTTTTGTTCTTTGCCCACCTTCTAAATTGACCTATCTGTTAATATAAAACCCATAATACTATTACATAATATGTAGGCAAAATCCGTCAGGACAAGAAGTTTAACAGAATAATAACAAAACTTACCTGGCGTGTAATTTCTGCTGATAGAGTGAAAAATAATAAAGCACAGGTGTACCAATATATTCGCACTATAATTGTAAGGGTATCTTGAGTCAAAAATATTTCATCAAAATACACAGCATATTCAAATAAAATTTCAAAAATTAATGGGGCAATAGCGCTTCCAATTGACTCATTCACTAAATCAGAAAGTGTCTTCAATTCTTCCCATTGTTTCAAAATTATTTTTAATTCCGATCTGTGTGCGTCTGCAAATTCTTCAGCAGATAATTTCTCTTTATTTGGTCTGATTGCTGCAACAAAATTGAAGGTTGATCCCCATAACGACATGACATTCATTAAAATGTATAAATCAACAAACATTGCAGTAATGAAGCGGCTCATCCTTGCCGCTCCTTCAACAATACCAATTAGAATGTCAAATTCAGTTATCTCTTCCCATTTTGGAGCAAGGCTAAAGTCAAGAGAATTGTGAATAAAGAATGAAAAGCGAGCTTCAGATACTAGGCGGCGCCAATACCATTCTGGAGTCCAATCTTCAAGTTTGACAATTCCAATGCCAAATGCCATTTCAGCAAAGCACATGATAGTGTATGCGCCAATAAAAATAAATATCCAGACAGATCTAACCTATTAAGCAAATGTTTTACATTGAAACACCACCATAACTAAGCAACATAATTAAAAATTTAATTCGACCAAAATGTGTACCAGACCATACCATAAATCTTGTGGCAGATGTTCCATGATCCGAATTCAGAAAATTCACAATCTTTTCAATTGAATCACTTTTTCTCCAAATAATATAGAATACCACAGATTTAAAGACGAAGGTGGCCCAAGAAGCGAATAAATTAAAGAAGGTTATTGGGTTACCAGCTTCAAGTTCTAATGCACTTACTTTTATTCTCGTAAAGCATCTCATGACAGACAGGCAAGTGCTAATTCCGCAAAGAATCTAAATGAAAAGAATTCATAACTTTACATATCATACACAAACGAGACGGTTGTAAACCCTTAGATCTTGCTATCAAAGCAAAACAACATGGCTTCAAAACATTAATATCTGCTTTGAATACATGGATGAGTCTTAAGAATTATGAGTAGTTTTTTATATTTAAAATGTATAATGTTGTTTTCCTGTCAATAAGAGTTTTGATTAATCGCCTTTACAGACATACGGACACGACTGTAATCGCATCAACTACCTCATATATATTGTACAGTATAGCGGCATAATGCTGTTTTAAGTCGTTTAAATAGTTTACCATCTGCATATAATGTCATTTTTCCTGCCAATATTTTGAATGAATGTGTTTATTATGACGTAAACAATGCTCCAGCCTTTTGATTCTCATTCAAATGTAATAATGTGCTATGCATTAAGAAAACAATTAAGTAGTTGACAAACCTGTTGAGGTAACCATCGATATATTTTGTAGTTTCCAGGTCCAGCTTGACGAAGGCGGAAAGGAGCAAACAACAAAAAATATGAAAATAGAAAGTAGACATATAAGTAACAAGAAGAATGTTTAGACATCAAAAACGCCCACAACCCTTTCTTAGTATATTTTTTGGGTTCGTCTGTGGCCATCACTTTGGTAAACATACTGCTTTTTTAAGGTAATTGAAACTACTGTTGATTTTGCTTTTTCAACTTCAAATTGTTTATACCAAACCATTGAAAGTCAATTTATGAATAGAATATTTGTGAAAATACACTCATAAATAGGTTTTCTTATTTATTACGCTTAACAAAAAAGAATACATTTCTATTAAGTACGTATGCTTATACAAAAGCTTTACAAACTATTTCTTCTTGACAATACAAAAATGATAAAGAAATATAAGAAATGCAAAAACTCCCATGCAAAGATGGCATATTTATCACACTATTAGTACTTATTTAATTATAAGAACATAAAATTTTGTCATATACATACATTCTATAATATACATATGTGTTAAAAAACCTGGTCACAAGATGACGCCTTTACACAAACGTACAAGTTTATGTTTCATCAATTTTGTTCCAATTTCAAGACGAATGGCGATAACAATACTCGTAAAGACTGGATATTAAAGGACGGGCATGTTGTCTACAATAGATAAAAAGTCTGAATGTATACCTTTATTAACTTGGTGAAAATTGACAAAGAGACCCAATTAAGCAACTAAAAATTTGACGTATCCATCATTGTATGCTAAACAAGATAACAGCACTAATAAGAACATTACCTCGTCGTTATTCAAAGTGTTTTTTATTTCATATTTTTTTCTCATTAAAAATGTGTTTTATGTTTGTTTTGTGGACACTTATCAGCTAGCTTTAATCGTAATAACCTACCCTATCAAGTAAGGTATTGGTTAGGTAAAAAGTCCATAAGCTAATATTTGACAATTGCTTATGCAACTGAAAAACCTGGATATTATTAAATTAAACCAGAAAAACATAATACAAATAAATTTGTCTAAATGACTTCTGATGACAAAAACCTGCGCTGTTATATCAAAATTGCTGACCATTAGCAGTCACTGTATAGCTTTTGTAAATTGGCTACTTTATTGAACTACAACCTGAGGAACCCAGTCACAAAAATTCTCCAAATGGGAGCCAGTTTCTCTAGTCAGTCACACTTGTCTCCAATTTTCCAGTTGGCAAACCTTTACCTAAGTCAAAATGTTGAGTAAAAATTCACAAAATAAGGATACTAATGGACTCCAGTCCGTTTCCATACAAGCGTTCCAAACGTGCAGTTTTTTGTACATGTACTTCTCATTTTCGTATTACTTGCTATATTCACCATTTCGTTTTAAAAAAGTTAGTAAAACGTCATATGAAATCTACCGATGGCGTCCACAACAGGTAGTGCCGCAACAAGTTTTAAGTCTATCAAGTTTGAATTATTTTTATTAAGTAAATAATGTATTATTTTACGCAATTATTTCTAGATACTCTGCGGAATTAGCAACATTTTATCTTCTATCAAATTTTTTACAAGGGTTAGAATCAGCGTAATAAATATACAAGCTGGTAACCCAGCTTCTTTCTTTCGATTGTTTGCAATGTTGGCAAACTTTTGGTATAAAATTACAGTACTTCATTTATTCTGGAGAAAGTCCTCTGATGTGAAAAAAGTTATAAACTTTGATTACTCTTTAGTGTCGTGTGCAAACTTTTCATTTAAGGTTATTATCCGATATTTAGCATGATTATTTCATAACACGGGCAATAAATAATCAACATATTTGGTATTATTTCAGGTATCGATGGTTTGGTTATTAAAAATTTATCTTGGCACCAACACAGCACTGTGCATTCTCGAAACTATTTTTGGAATTGAACTTATCAAATTTGCTGATTGGTCGCCTGAATGGTACTGGCGAAGCTTAGTTGCAGAAGCAAGATTTAAATTTTTTTACGGAAATTTAACTAATTTTAACGATGCTCCTAAACTGGAAGAAATCAGTGTAATGGATACAGTATTTGCATTCTTTGTACAATTGTCCATTATATTCCGCTTTATTAGTGGAATATTTTCAAATTTATGCATTTTGATGCATGTACTTTCTCTTTGGTTACCCGTGTCAAATTTTGAAAATGAGTTTAGTTCACAAATGAACTCTCAAACTTTTGATCAGTCACTACTTAAATTAGAAGTGGATTCAGTACTTAGGAAATTGCATCATTTAAACTTGCTATCTGATTTAATATCCAAATCAATTGGAAATGTAATTACTCCATTTGTTTTGGAAGTAGTATTTGATTATGCGGTCTATACTGACGATGTATTCTTGTCAAATGAATATATGGAGATAATAGTAGCCGTATTCTTTTATGTATCTGTTATTTCAACTTTTTTATTTTCGGCAGAGATTCCACGGAAGGTATTAATTTTTAAATGTTAAAAAATTATAATTTCTGTGATGAGCTTTTAAATTAAGCATTAAATATTGTCATGTATTATTTGTAGATAAGTCGCTTAAACTTGTGGTTCAGTGATCATCATCGGTTTAAGCTAGTGGAGTCTAATGAGCTTAAAATGATTCTTGAGGACATCGGACATAACAGCATTGGAATTACAGCGAATGGAGCTTTTACCATAAGTTATGCATTTGTTGGAACTGTATGTGTTCATTTCTAAGAGTATATAAGTAGTGATGAATGATATAAAAATTGAATTTGTAATTCAATAAATGTTTTCTTCTTTCAGGTTTTCGGCTTGCTTATTACGTATTTCATTGTAGGATTACAGTCAAAGGAACATTAATTTTAGCATTTTTTAAGCTTTTTAATTAAGGTCAATATTACTTTATAAATAGCAACAAGTGCAAAGGCATATAGGCCTTATTGTATTGGAACATGTCAATACTAACCAAGAAATATTATTTACATAAGTATATATATTACTTGGTAATGTGAATATGTACATTACCTTATTATTTAAACTAACGCACTATTAGTTTAGCCAGCAAAACAAAGTGGTAACATCATCATAAGTTTATGATT
>JAQFYG010004374.1:0-11109 GCA_034694325.1 Entomobrya corticalis | reverse complement strand
TTTTCGACACTTTTTTCTGACGAAGTGGGACTTAGAACAATTTGAAAAAGCTTTCGATACCAAATGTTCATTGGGAAAGTAGTACATTAAATACAATATTCATTAATGTTGGACCTTATATCCAAACGTCCACTAAATTTAAGTACATGTATAAATTTATTTTTTTAAATTTTATTCAACAGTACCAATGAAGTTTTTGAAACACGTATACAAACGTACAAAGTTCATTTTTATCAATTCAATCATTCATATTCATACATCTAACACTACTAAAAGAGGTCATGCTTCACACATCGCATGCACCTGACATATTTGTCTGAGTTTAAAGTTGGCATTGAATAGGAGCAGTGAAAAGGTGCGAGCGACTAGAATTGAATCGTGGCTATCGTTGGCTTTTACGAGCTGAATAAATATTTTTAATCTAAGAAATATAATATATAATACACTAGCTGAACATGGGGAATAGTTAATAAACCAGCTATGAACTACATGCTGAACAACTATATTTTCCCTTACACCACCGCTTTGTTCAATATATAAGATTAGATTAAACAAAATGAGAGAGACCAGTCATTTAATTCTAAATAATGCCATGTAGACATTTATATTTGTGAATTCTTTACCTAAATAAGAATATTTAAATATTAAAAATCTGTTCATAATTATAGTAAAGTATTATAATACAACAATGATAATACATAATATTATTCAATACATACTCAGTAGTTTAAATTCGGCAATTTATAACGAAGAAAAATACCACAGTTATCCCACAAAATCGTTGTTTTCAATTACTTCAATAGCACCATGTGCTCACATTCGTACATAGGTAATTCTAGTGCAGGAATCTTCTTTCCAACTTAATTAATTGAAACATTTTGAAGTATATATTACTTACGTGACAACAAGCCAATAAATACTCTTTACCCATCTTCAACGATTTCAGTACCGGCTACTATGAGTATATTATATTTCTATACCTTAGAAGGTTAACGGTTAACGTAAATACAATTAGAAGAAATTATGAATAGATATTAGAATTTGGCCGACGTTTTCTCACGTGTAGTAGATAACAGCCGTAGTGCTGCATGTACGCCTGAGCCAGCTCTCGGCTCTTAATTTATCGTTTACTTTTTTAAAGTTTGTTGTATAATGTATAAACGACAGATTCCTGTATTTCTGCACCAACAGTATCGGCAAACTAGAATTGCCCCATTTCTCTCACATCCTATGATTTTAGAAATATGCACGATATGGATGAATACTTTATTCTTGTTTTTAAAATGCTCGATGTTCAATTTAAGTATATACTTTCGAATTTTGATTTACACAAGCTGTTAATTACGATTTGAGGATCGCACGTAAATGTGGGATGTGTAAATATTATACATTCACATGTTTGATAGAGTTTGGGGATATGGTGTTGTCGTCGAAATAAATCACACAAATTGTAAATGAAATATCAAATAACCAATGAATATTCAAGTAACTGTTTACGGTTCGACTTCGGTAATTGTGATTGACCCGCGCCATAAATCCCTAAACTGCCTTCTACATAAGCCAGTTACACAAATTGCGAACAGGGTTGAAGGTACAATATAGAGTAGTGCAGGTTGTCCAGTTTGGCTGATGAATAGGGCAACAAACGCAAGGGCTAATCCAAATCCATATCCTAAGCAAATCATTGACAAAATAAATGTTGCATGCTTGGCAAATTATAACAGTTCTTTATAAATATACGCATTCAAACTCACCAATCATAGTAATAATGAAGTAGGGTCGTAACTTATCACCCCGAATGATATCAAAGGAGTGTGCAAAGCAGACAAGAAACCCTGGTACAATTATGTCGCCAAATCCAAGTAATGAGTAAGACTGTTGACTACAAGCTTCAGGACCTTGTGATCTGGGGAACTTGATCAAAAGAGGTAAGGACTCGCCGGATTCCCCACCAGTTGCAACCTCGACCATTACGCTCTTGCCATTCTATGCATATTGAGCATTGTTTTAAATAATACATATATACATTATGAAATTAATTCCACATATGATATACAAATTGCATTTAAACTTACAGCTGTGATGTATGGAGTGATGAATACGAAAAACACATCGTAAATGAATAGCATTGACAGTAAAACAGTGCAAATCTGTAAATTTGGGATCCTCAACGTTTGAATGATGTGAATGCTGCAAAACAGAAATTATAGTGGTAATTGCTTAATTTGTTATAAAGCGGATATATGTATTATAACGCAATAATAAAGTAAAACCCGTACCAAAAGCAGATGCCGAGTAAATCCTGTAATATCCAAATGTTTTCAGTGTGACGGAATACCACCCAAAGTGTAGGAAGGGTAATGCAAAGAGCCGCCAAGAAGATTTTGTGAAGTCCGCAGCCTTTAATCCTATAGACAAAAATCCAAATAAACAATTAAGATAACATACGACTAAATCAAGCTAGTTATTAAATGGAGCATTTTATTACCGGGGCATGCAAGCATCAAATTTGAAGACATGGGCGATTTGGGTCAATATTTCGTATGTAGCTCGTCCAGATGCAAAGCAGAAAACAGCCATGAAGAAATACACTGTAATTGTCAGTTTAAAAATTAGTCCAATATCGGTTATAATTATATCGCAGTAGCGCCAAAATAAATATAAATTTGTACCAAGATAGTTGTAAAAGAAATAGAGAAGGAGCAGAGTAGCTGTAATGAACACGACTAATGTCATCACCAGGGTGACGGTGAAATTGATCTGCACGTTTTTTGTGTCACTCGATGTAGTGCTGGTTCCATCTAAAATTTGCTGCCGACTACTTGTACTAAAATACAAACAGTTTATGAGCGTGCATTTTTACACAAACCAACATAATAAGAAATGCCTTGTATGCACAATTTTACCTTTGAAGATCTTGATAAGGTCCAGTTAACGATCCAATTGCGACGCACAAGCAAGCCGTTAGCCATAAGAAAACAATGCTTCCCCCAAAAAATGTTTCTTCGAAAGTGAACACTTGTACTAGCAAATCACTTTTCCAGCCAATATACTTCTGGAAAATAAGCGGGTTAATTACGACCATTATAACTAGTATGCTATGCTAAAGTACTGGAGCTTTTGTATTCTTGTTTAAATAACATACTTGAAGTTCTGCCACCGTTTCGTTTCTAATGCCCCCAAAAATTTCAAGTCCATATGTGTCATTGACTCGTAGCCTTGGAAACATGTTCATAAAGAATCCAATACCATGGTTGTCCTTTCAAAGTTATATTAAACAGTGACAATTAAAAACTGTTTGTACTCAACATTATAGATGATTAACGTATCAAATGATCAAATGACGAAAATTACATACATTCACAAAGCTAGCAAATTTATCAAATGAACAATTTCCATGGCGCTGCATAAGAAATAGCGTATGGTTTCCTTCTGGTGAAACTGGACCTGGTTCTGTGCACACATCCGCTGCCGACGCATCATAGAATTTGTACATTTTCTATATAAAATTAATAGTTTGGAAAAATAAATCTAACTTCTAATATATAGCTGCAACGGGGTATATAGTTAACAAGTCATCAATACATTTAATTGCAAGAGTATCTTACATTTTCGGGCTCAGTTGGTAGAGTAAATAAGCTAGATGGATACGAAAAGCAAAACTCTTTTGTTGCATTATCATCGGATACTACAACCAACTGGCTTTTATCTTGAGCAGTGACTCGAATAATGCCATATCTGAACTTGTTCTCCTTGTCCTGTATTAATTCACAAGTTTTAACAATAATAATAAATACCACCATGACACAGTCATGGCAATAAAATACCACTTGACGGAATTATGTGATTGTATTTTTTTTTACCTGGCATTCCACTAAGGTAAATAGCAGCCCGAAAAGTACAGGAATAAACAAACGCCGAATTGCAGAAGCCATTTTGACAGCGCCAATAAAGATGCCACTAAATAACGACTTCTGCCTAATTGGTAAATAAATTGATACAATAAAATTAAAAGTTTCAAGTTTCCCACACAAATTTACTATACTTTATACAAATAAATATTACTATCAACTAAATTCCAACAAAATATTAATCCATTTCCTTGATTTGGAACTCCGCGTAGATATAAAAACACTATATTCGAACGCATGCTCCACAGATCAGTCAATTGTGACTGTGACCTTGACTTCTTCACCATTAAAAGCTTGTCAATCAAATAATTAGTTTAATCTAATAATAATAATAATATTTCACATTACCCTGCGAGCCTCCCTCCTTCTCCTTCCTGATTTCGTCAATTTGCGTTTCAGTAACAGTTGATAAATAGGAATTTGCTTAGTAGAAAGCTGTGTCGAATATTATTTTAATTGTTAGCCTTTGATTTTGATTATCATGTCGAAGAAGAAGATAAATATTGCAGGGCAGTGTTTACTGGTTGACTGTGGACTGCGGAGCAGCAGGCAAGGTTTCCCTTGAGTTTGCTCAGCAGCTGAGCAGAGAGCAAACCAAAGGAACAACTTTTGCTAAAAGTGGCTGTGAATGCTATGCTTGTAGAATGGACATATGGTTGATCGTGTACGGCAAAAGACGATGAAATCTCACTTCGACTTGCTTGCGAATCTTGCGATTACGACGACTATCTAACAGCGTACTGTTCCCTTCACTCACCTTTTCGCGAATGGCAATTTGCAGAACGAAACTGCTCAACTTTACTAGGCTGGCTCTGGGCTCTGCTGAAGTATTTACAACAACAGGCTATAATATATCAGAACTCAGAACTGAAAGGTAAAGGTGGATTCGTCATGATTGAATGAATGTTGATATTGATATCCTTGATAGAACAGGCACACAGAAGCACAACACGGCAGCATATCACAAATAGACAAATAGAAAGAGAGACAGAGAGATATCAGAGATGGGCAGGCCACATTGATCAACCGGTTGTAACTTATAATCTCAGGGTTGTCCCCTGAACCTAAGTGTTATATGCACATTTGGGCTGTTTAATTGGTAGTGGGGAGTTTCAAATGGTTATTATATACAACTCTCTGATTGGTAGGCACTTTCAAAAATAGGGCCGGTTCGATTGTGAGGGGAGGGGGGTAGGTTCTGTGGACTATGAGACAGGTTCAATGAGCAAATACCGGTTAATATTATATCAATGGGCAAGTAGATTTGGTGGGTAGTAGCTTTATGGTCGACAAAATTTGTAGACAATCAGTTTGGGAGACAAGTTGACAGTGATATTGCATACGGTGCTCAACGTATTTCTATATTCCGTAAACACTGTGAGCGTCCATAGCTGATATTATGGTCGAAACTTAAACATTATGTTAATGGGGAACGTGAGCGTTTGTAAAAAATTGTTACCTTGTAAATACGACTTTTGATTAAATAGTCTACCGAATACAAAAAAGAATCATTCAAATCTGACGATACCCTATGGAGGTAACCCCAATGTCAGTGCATAGCTATGTAGAAAGAAACAAGGAAACATTGTTGTTGCGTGTATTCGCTTTGTTGGACACAAAAGCTCTTTTCGTCCTCCTCTTTTCTATTTTCCCCGTCTCCGGTGTCTTGTTTGCCAATTTACGACGATGATGGCATGGTGTTGAGACTATTATGTTAGATATCTGCTTTTCTGATAATGTATGTTGGATTACTGGATAGATAGCTGTATTATTTCTTTTCTTCGACGGTGCTAGAAGAGAAATAATATGGTCGAAGAAGAGGAAAACGGGAGACGAAAATAAGTGAGTTCAGAATCAAGTGAGCATCACCGTATTAGTGAAAGTAGTCATGGAATATGTACTAGCAGTTATAGTAGTATATAAGTAACCTTTTTATGTAAGTAGGAAGAAGGAAAAAAGAGAGACGGAGAAAGGAGAAATGGGAGAGAAAAGAAAGCTCAAAATATTTTGTTCTCTGCATAAGCCTTCCGTTCTAGAATAAATATATGTAATAGTATGAGAGAGAATGACATTATCATGAATTTTTTAACAGCACGAGAAAATGATTATGTGATGTACAACTGTTTACAGTATCATAGTTCCAGAAAAAACCTAATCCTAACGAGTAGCTATAATACATTATACCTAGAATAATTATATAGAAAAGTGAAGATTTTCATGACGGTAGGCTTCACCATTTGTATGGATTATCTCTTGATATCAATTTATATAATTATGTGTAGTACGGTACGGTGATTACGATAATGACATTTGAAAAAAATCAATGTGCTTACAACGACTCACCTGGATAATTAGGTGACAGATTTCTTCTCATTATTACAAATATAGAGGCGAAAGCTTCCTACCAAAATACTAAGCTCGTAAACAAGAAAAGCAACGGAAGCTCTCCCGTTTTTGAAACTATGACAAAGGAATGTGAATTGAATCAGATTTAAGTCGGAGAATCGGAACCATGACTGGAACCTTGACTATGGGTTGTGTACAAATTTCTCTTAAGAATTCAAAATTTAGAAATTCAAAAGTTACAATAATATTTAATATATTAGGCATACAAAAGAGGAGAATATGCAGAACTCGTTTTGCGAATTAAAATTTCGGAGAATCCGATATACATTACGGTTAATAAGTAATAATACTAATACTAGTAAGCATTTGCATTTTTTCATGCAATTTAAAAAATCGAATACGGACTATATTTATAATTATAAAGAATGTGGAATGTATATCCAAACCAAAGCAAGGAAATAGTTCAACGTTTTAAACTGCTTTTTCTATAACATACCGCTAACTTGCTTGAATGAAAATTTTCACGCGAATGTTAAATATTATATCGCATCACATCTAATAATCCCATGAAACTAAGCCACTCGTCATTCACCCTTCCACTTTCTTATTTTCATGTAGGTGGACCAACGTACTCAGTATTGTATACGATGATGACGAAAAAGATGTAGTATAGGATAGAGTATAAAATATGGCTTTGAAAGTGATCCCATTCGTCTCTTTGTATTCTCAGATAAATTAAGACGCTCGTGTGCAGTTGAAAGATGAATTCTGTATTTTTCAGCCCATCTAATCATTTTCAGAAAATAATTAGATGCGATGATATGACGAAGTATTTAATATAGATCTTACCTCATTTTACCTGTTTTATACTTTGCTATCTACTAGCGTCTTGATGAGTAATTAATTAGTAGTCCTGGAAAGTGGAACTTTATAGCATCCTGTATTGCTATAGCTTGGAGTCTACAAATGATAAAAAATATCGAGGCTAAATCTAAACCCTTCCGGTGTATAAGCTTAAAACTGTGATGTGCAGGTAGCATGGATGATGAGCTGACTAATGCACGAGGACCGACACCAGTGGAGAAACGTTCATTTCATAAGCAACTTTGTGGCGAAGGGAAGCGTATGTAAGATTTTCATTTGTTCACGCCACACTTCGAAGAAATTGCTGGTTAAGGATACGATACGGGATACATATTATGTAACTTGATAAATTATATTGCCCTGAATAGACAAGATTGTTTTAATTTTACGTATGGAGCAACATACCAACCGTAAATCATTGAAATTGGGTAAGATCAAGTTTTAGAATACCGTCGACAAGCTTTAAAAACTGCAAAGTAGCTCATATTTCAATTTACAATATTCAATATTTGTTTTCATCGTCTGAAAATTCCTATTTACTTTGCTATACTTGGTTGGTCTGATTAAAAAGGCTTTTAGCTCGCATGCCATATATCCTCAAAAGAATAAAAAACCAACGCTCATACTAAAACAGGTAAAACTCATAAAGCACGTATGTAGAAGGTGATCCGGCAGCAATAATTTTTTGCTAAAAAGAAGCAGCAGCTGTATCTGTATCGTCGTCGGAGAAAGTTGAAATCGTAAAAAGGAAGCCTTGTTGGAGAACGAAAGGGTTTCATTTCATACAAACTAAAATACAATAGCGCATACTATTATGCTTTCTTTATCCACACACACATGGATTTAAACTTCTTTTCAGTCGCTTTAAGCTTCAATATCTGTAATAATAAATGTAGTAGTAATGTACATTATACATTGTTAAAAACGTCGATTTGTCAGGCTATTGGCTTTTTGGGTGACGTTGGGATTTGCATTTGTTTTTTTCATTTGTTGACGAACACTAGCATTTACATCTTACATCTAACAATAACATCACTTTTTTAGACACATGAAAACGCTGAATTGATTTTTGAACAGAAATACTATACAAAAGGAATAACCATAGATTTAAATATTTCATGTCCACTTTCCACTCAATATTTTTGCTGAAAGATCTTGCTAAAAATGCATTGTAAATATAAATCTCAAACGTGTATATATATTCGTCAATATTACATAAATAAATACAACCTTATCAGTACAGTTCTCTATAGATTTCATTATATGCCTTTTGTATCAATCAATCTCATTAGAACATATTTTTATGACAATGACAATTATATAAAAGGAAGTAACAATAACTTGTAAAAGGAGTAGGTAGTCATGCTAAAGGCCAAACTTAAACAATAAACTGTGTGGGTTTTGTGGGAGTTGAGTGATAACCAGAATATTATTTTCTTTGCAAATACTCGGGTAAAATGCGTTTTGTATTTTACTCCATTTCCAACATTTCTATACCTTCTAAGTATTTATGCACAATAAAATGTTGACTCGACGACAAAAGAACAAACATTCATCCTCTGTCAGTCCATATCTATTACTAGCTTATTGCAGATTCTCGTAACTACACTATCTCCCAATTACGAATATAACGAGATTGGCAGTTGCTTTCAAATGTCAAAGATGTGTAGGAAGCATATTTAAAATGTTTTCAGGGATACTGTATATAGGTTTTTACATCTATACCTGAGCTTCTCTTATTAACGTGCATTATAAATATATGTTAGAGTTATGAAACATTCGGCAAAAACATCATGAAACATGAAACGTTCTTTCGTTCAGAAGAACGACGCATATACTCTGGACAAAATGAAATTCAATTTACTTTATGAAAACTCACCATTCATTTCTATGCACACTCAACTAAAAAGTAACTCAATAACCCACAAAAATATTCTATGTAAACTGCAAGATCCTCCAAGCCAATCGCCGGTCCTAACGAAAGCTACTATATAACTAATTAAGTCGCCGTTCTTTGTATTATAGAATAGCCCATCTCACGATTAGAAAAAAACTTATTAAAATCATGACTCAAAAAGGTCAAAGATAAAGCATTCCACGTGATAGCAACAGACAAAAAACAGGGGAATGGATTTTAGATGACAAAAAAATATCAGGGACTATGGGGACGTAATAAATATGAAAAATAAGTATTAAAATTGTTTATACTATCTCAATATTGCTCATAAAACAATAACAATCAATACTTTACTTGGATTTCACATTTTTTTCTGAGTATAAAGTTACATTTGTCAATTCCATCACAATATTACACACGTTTGTTTGTAAATCTTGTGACATATAATTAAGTTTGCGACCAATTGGATTATCTTATAAATACTCTTCCACTTGTTCGTACTGACTGCTTGCAGACTTGTTCATTTCAAGCATGGCACAGGAAAAATAGAATTTCCTGAGAAGGAGGAATACAAAATGTGCAAGCAAGGTGCAAGCTGCAATAAATTAACAGTCCCAGTAAAGCACCTCATGCTATTAAAAGGGATATTATGATATATTGCGAAATTCCAAATCTAGTGCTATGCTCCGAGTATGAAAATAATGAAGCAAAAATAAGACAAGAAAGAAGATTTTCAAGGTGACTAGTGATGTGTTGTGAAAATGTGATCCTATTAAGTTCTCTTTCTATATGAAGCACATTCATGTAACCATCTAAACACATTTTTAGGGGAATGAAATGATACTTATAATATTGCATACGCACAACACAAAAGACTGTATTTTCGTCCCGATGGATCCTTCCTCTTCTCCGTCGTCAGAACCGATTCTCTGAAATCCAAAGCAAACCTTACTTTATTTAATTGGATGAATCAGAACCGATTGACGTCAGCTTACTTCTATAATGCGCATTTAGTCAAGTTTTGTCCTGCAGTGATTATAGATTTGATTTACTCCACTTTGTACTAATCAGTTAGCAATAATCTGATTATTTATGTATTTTTATTATCAGTTTAATGCGGATCTTTCCTCCAGTTAAAACGTATGAGTTGCTATGCTTCGTAATATTTTGTTGATAGTATCATGATGTGACTGCATATTCAATATTTATTCGAATCCCTAAATAATGCTTAAAATACTTCCGTGATATGCCTAAAGGCTCATACATATATGTATGCTTTCGATTTCCGCTCATAAACCTCCTGATCTAAATACTGTGAGGTAGCATATATCTAATGTTTGGATGAGATGTGAGATGTGATTACGTAAAAAACTGAAACGAATTGCAACTGTTGTTGTTGTTGTGCATACCGTACTCCAGTAATTAGGGCCGATCGTTGCAAAGATGAAAAGAAAAGTTGTATATAGTCTTCGTCTACTAAGAGATCGATATTATGAATGAAGACATTTCTGGTATTTTATATTTTGATAATCAACTAAAACGTAAAAGGCCTCACATCATTTTTTATATTGGAGTTGGAATTTTAAACGCTGAATGCAACACAACTAGATAAATACCTTGCCTATTGCTGGAGTGTTATTGCTATATAGTTTTCAGAGTAAGTACAAAATAAGAAAAAGTGAAGATTTTTTGGGCAATAGGATGTATAAAAATAGTAAAGAAGTGATAACTTTTTTATAAGATCTCTGCTAAAATGTTTAATCACGACAAATCCAGCAAAAAAGTAACAATTCCATTTCACATTTGTATAACAAAATGGAGTACATTCCCCTGTTTACTTACTTAACTTACTTGTTTTCTAAATACGTTTAACTTAATGTAATTTTAAGCGTGTTGAGTGAAGTTGCATGGAATGAGTAAAATATGAACGAAATTTTTATGAATCTCATCATCTGAACGACACATATACTCAGTCGCAGCCCTTTCATTTCTTCTTTCATGCCAGGAATCTCTTTCTCTCTCTCTCTCTCTTTCTGTCACTCTCGTCTTTTCAGTCTTGTCGTTTTTGAGGAAACGTGGCAAACTGCAAGA
>JAQFYG010004373.1:0-11109 GCA_034694325.1 Entomobrya corticalis | reverse complement strand
GAAATATTAATACAACAATAGAATATACGAAGTGAACCCTTGAAAAGCGAAAACATAATAGTACCTACGGCGTACGCTTATTTAGGCACAAATACCTAAACCTATTATTTTCTTGAATGATCTCAATATTATGTTTTATCAAAGATCTAGTTGTGTTTGATTATAGTTTGGTGTACCGTTGTAACTTGATATAGGTATGTAATTTTTCTCAAAAACATAGGCAGGAATATGAAAGAATTGCTTTTTACCTTCTATAAATAACTCATACTTGCATACTTCCCCTTCAATTGAACTGATCGATTTTCTAAAAGCCCTTGACTTTGCCCTTGACTAATTTGATGATTCCAGAGTCTTAAAAAACCTTGAAAGTTCATTACCCTTCAGTTAAATGTGTAAGTGTAAATGAAGGATTTATGGTACGGCAATCGAACATTGGTTTTACAAAATGCCAGATGCCAGCAGGTAAAGGTAAATGTATGTAGCAAAGTTCAAGGTTAAGCGGAAGAGTTCCCTTCCCTGTCCCTACAGCTGCAGTTGAAAGTTGCAACTTTTACAGAGCAGTGTACATTCTACAAACTTCATTTAGCAAAGGAAATAAAAAATAAAAATATACACATTATTAATAAAAACAACACTAAATAATAAATAATGAATGAGCTTTTACATTGTATGTTTCACTTACTTCTAGGTATGCCATATTGACAAAAACTTACGTCCAGAAAAATGTTTAATGAAATACTTTCTAAAATGAACAAATGATATCATTATGGAGTCATATTTTCATCATAAATAATATTTGTAACATTGTAACATAATTTGTAATAAGCAAATAAACATACTTAAATTTCAGGTTTACCAGTGGCAGCAAACTGCAGTGCCTCCGATGATAAAATTTCATGTGCAACAATATGTCGTCAATTGATCCAGGCAATGTCTGGGAATCAAGAAAACACACCGTTAGTACAAACGGTAGTGCTCGCTGCGACACGAACTTTGGCTTGCCAACGTTTCAATGAGTCGCACAAGGTCCCTGCTCCAAGAAACTTTGAGGGTACAAACAGACAAACTCTGGCTCAGCTTGATGACCAAAAGAAATGGAAATTTTTTGTTGGACCAAGTCCTCTTGGAGCGAGGTCTGACTTGGCTGCGGAAAAAAGTGGGAATAGCGGAGGCAGTAGCGATCTAGAAGAGGATACTACTACAGCCTTAACAGAGCCAAAATGGCTTGGAGGATATTATCGATGGTGTGATGAGCACTGGATTTATGCTGGCGTCAGTCTTCATGAACCACTCTGCTGTCAAGGACATGTACCGAAAAGGTAACGAAAAATATAACCGCTATGATTTCACGCATTACATAGCCTACAACATCAAAAATCATTTTTGGGGATTTAATTAGGTGTCCAAACTATCACCCAGAGGAGACGTCAACCCAAAAGTCGGCTAGAAATGGTCGACGCCCTCGTCTAATTGTTATTAAGCGGTGCCCGAATAACATTTGCGAAGATGAAGATGACGAAGAATTGGATCCTTCCTCTGGAGAAAGCAATAGCAACAAGGTTTCACCAACCTCAATAACTCGTCCCAGCTTGGACGATGGAGAAGAAGAAACTGAGGCACCAGAGACTGCTGATAAGGACGAAGATAGTGAGGATGACCAGGCTCAAAAAGATACAGATAATGATGATAGCAGCAGCGAAACAATAAATCTATATACCACACCAGCCCCTATTCCTTCTAAGCCTTTGAACGCCACTGTAATGTCTGAGGCATTAAAATTTTTTGAGACTCTCATGGAAGGGTTGGGGTACGGTGAGATATTCGAAGGGGTGCGATCTGTTTTGCCAGAGACAACAGCAGTGCAACTTTTGGAAAGAATTAATCATGGTGGCTGGCTGACGCATTATCAAGACAGATATATCAAGTGGCCCCGTGAGTTTAGTCTTGGCTACTGCTACATGGAATACTCCATGTACAATGTGAAAACAGAGGGCGGACTTGTACCAGCTACACAGAGTTTACTGGAACGTGTATTTGGACCCGAACGACCCTTGCCCCCAATTGGTGCCAGACTTCCCCAGCCACCTCAAGCTGTGCAACCCTCTCCAAACCCTTACGATAATGGCTTAGCTTCCGAACTGACAAACTACATTCAACCGATTCCACAAATGTCTGGAAATAGCTTTGGGGCCTATGAGCAGTACGATCACTCAAGGATTCCCGGAAATAGAAGAGTCAGAAGAGGCGTAAGCGTTTCAAGAAGTTACTCTGGCTCATCGGACACGCACTCCACGGGAAGAAGCAGTGGAAGCAACAACAACAGTGGAACTACTCGAAGACGAAATACGGTAAGAAGAGTACGGCCACAATCAAGAACGGTTCCCTTGCCGGTTGAATATGGAGCACAGTCTCCTAGATCCTATCAGGCCGCACCTGCATCGTCTATTCCAGCAGCGTCATCAGGAAATTCAGGAAATAGTCAGTATGTACCTCTTCGTACCATCCAGCCCAACCACAGTACTGATGGAAGACAGAGTTCCTTTGTTCCTACTCGTCCTGAAACTAGTAGCACGTATGACCGATACTCTCAAGTTTTCCCAAAGGTTTATAGGAACAATGTGCCTTATTCTGTTGATGCGCATCAAACCAACGCTCCAGTCAGGAGGAGCCATTTAGAAAGTGGAAACAATAACGCTAACTTGGCTGAAATCGCTCGACCTCGAAGACATCCAGGGGGAGAGGAGGTAATCGATGACAGGAATTCCCCAACAGGAAATCAACGTGGGCCAATGGGTCCTCCACCTCCTCCTCCATCAGCTCAAAGAAAGCAACTACCACAGCAGCAAGCAAAAGACGGCCCCTCTGCAGGAAACTTGTTAAATATTGCCAATATGTTAATGCAAACCGCGATGTCGAGTGGAAGTAACAATGAAGGTGACAAAGTAACAAACATGATGCAAACCGCAATTCCACTTGTTGCTCAAGTTGCAAATAACCCAGCTGTTCATAGCATGGTCAACAACCTTGTTACAACATTTTTAACTCCACCTAACTCCAATGGTCCACCACCACCTCCTCCTCGTCCTACTAGGCCCGATCCAGAAGATAGTTGGGGGCCCAGTAGTAACAGCAATAGTAATAAACGTCCTGTGACGTCTAAAAATCCGTTGAGAGACAGTGATGAGTTGAACTCAAATGAAATTGAGGAGCCCGAAATGACCTCCTCCAACTCAAAGCCTGTGAACGCAAGACCTCCACCAAGTTCCGGGGGTGGGGCAACAGAAATGATAGCAAGCATGGTACAAAATATGGTGTCCAGTTATATCAAGCATATATTTTCTCCTGGACCGGGCAGGCCTCCGAGACCATCCAGTCACAACAAGCCTGGTAGTTCCAGTAGTAGTAGCAGTCCAAATGACAAGCTGGGATTCGACAAGCCATCGAGTAATGACAACACAGAAAGTAACGACATTGTCGATGTCATTGCAAATGCTGCGAAACCATTTTTTATTTCCACATTTGGAGTAGTTCCTGGAGACCCGGGTTATGGAAGACTACTCAACAGAAGACGTGATGAATTTAAAAGGTAAAATATTGGAACATTAGAATTGAAAGTACTAGTACTATACTATAACGAGTGTATTCTTATTGCTACAAGTTCCATGTTTCGATAATTTTCAATGAACGGGGCATATTTTTCTTCATTTTTAGGAACGGCGGTACATCGAAAGGACATACTCCGGAGGACCCATACTTGAATTCGGTTGACGATCCTGATCCCGGTACAGGAATTTTCGACATTTTGGTGGGCCCTCCAAATTTCCCAGATACTGGAAATAAACTTTATGACTTTGGGAATAGAGTAGTATATGGTTTCACAAATGCAAATGATCCCCATCATGGAGTTTACTGCTTCAAACAGTATTTCGTGAACAAAGTATGGGATTACTTCAGAATGGGAGTAAGGGCTGTTTTTAAATAAGTAAATGTATAGAAAATGACTGACAAAAAGCACCGTCCAGATAAACTATGTGGTGGTGAATTTTATTTAGGACAAACTGACTGACGCATTTAGTTAGAAATTATTATTGCAATATATTTATTTTAGGAAAAAATACTCGTAGCTGGTAGTAGCTATTATATCTTATGATGTTTTGATTATTTGATTCAAATCATTGATGCTACCGTTTTGAAAACTTTTGTAGATTTATTCGTTTGGAAACTTCATGTGAAAAAAATAGAATTTGCTCAAAATCGTTAAATTCAGAAAATGCATCTGGCTAAAACAAAATGGGTAAGAAGACATTCTTCCCAAAAAATGCTAATTACTATCTAGTTCTCAATTTGTTTTGTGTACATTTTCTTGTTGAAATGTTTCCTGCTTTGTTATACGATTTAACATAAATACATACATAGTTTATTCGACAGTAAATGTAGTTTTTGTATAATTTTATCTAGTCAGGTTTTTACATGCAAATGTACCTATCTGTTGTCGAAATATTTTAAAAATTGGATTCTGTAGGTAATTTGTTTTACATTTAGCGGCCCAATCCTTGTTCTGTTGTTGTATTTTCCGTTTGGTAATCACAAATTGCTGAGTCGTTAAAACAATTTGATAGATTTCGACCGGTCCATTTTGCAAAGAAAGAATTTTGACATGAAAAGTCTAACCCGTTAATAATTAAATTGTAGAAGGGGAAAATGTACATAAATGATATGCATACAATTTTGTACGACATGTTAGTTTTATGTTTATAGTGTACAAATTTAAACTTTTTTGTCCGTTCTATATGACAATTCCATTACAAATTAATTGTTTAAGTTTTTATTGCTTCTGCTATATTCTACTGCTGCGATTCTCATTTTGCATATATTATTATAAAGTATGCTATTGATTTTTGGAATAAGACCTGTGCCAATCTTTTTCTGTATCTTTTATATATATTTGACGCTATGTTTCTACCTTTTAATATTAAATAGAGAGTCAGGGTGTACATCATTTAAGTTTTAACAATGCAACATATTATTATTATTAATCAACTTAATTGTCTACGTTCAAGATTACGTAGAATAAACGAAATTATAAGAACGTAGAATTATACTAGTATATCGAGGTTTTGTAATTTAGGTATTTATTTGTGATCAAATCAAGTGATTTTTTTTGTACATGAAAAACTCAATTAGTTACTCAATGTTTGTTACGCTAATTTAAGATATTTAGACTCTAGAGTCTTCTCCAGTAATAATTTTTTATGCAAAACTACGTGTTTTAAAGATACATATCTCTTGTATGAAAATGATGACAATATGTTACCTCTCCTACTGACCATAAAGTAAAATCCGTTTTACATTGTCCAAATTGAACCCTGGTGTCCCTCAAGTAGACTATCGACTAATTTTTATACACATTGAATCGGTAAAGCTGAACCTTTTGTATCGTGGTAGTTTCCTTATTGTTTGTAAATTATTTTGTTTTACTGGTTTCACGAATGCACCGATTGTAGCCATTTCCATGAAGGCCTTGATGAATGAGTGTAAGTTATGTATTTGTTGTATTTATTCTTGCTGTTATAAATTGTGTATTTTATATGCGATTAAGATTGCATCTTTTTGTACGTATATAATAAAACGTTTTACCATCAATCAATAAACCCATGCATGAATGGAATGCTTCTAGTTCACTTTCTTATGGTGTATACATAATCAGCATATAATGAAGAAAAACACACACAAAATAATGTTACGAAATGAATTGATAATCTAAAATACTGTTTATTATATCTTTCAAAAATTCAAACTATAACGTAGACTCCGCTTCGTAACGACATAAGCGACAAAATATATATCAATCTTACTAGTAATAATAATTATAAATCTTAACATTTAAAGTTTCACATAAAAAATTAAAGCGCTGTAAAATGATTAGAAATAAGTACAGCAGGAAAATAATCCTAATATAATATTCTATTAATCAAATAGCAGGAATAGTATCCAAAATAATATATCTTTTGATCATGTTAGATATAATTTATTGTTTTATTGGAAGTTTTTCAATGCAATTGATGCATTGGCAAAAAATATCGTAAGAGAAACGAAAATTAAAGATTATAGTTGTCAGAAGTCATAACCCGAATCCTTGATAAAAATAAATCTCTCTCCAGTAAAGTATTGCCAGTTAGAAACTGGCAAATTATTGCTTACAAAAATGAGTAATTCAGTTACTCTCAAGATCCTTCAATTTTTCAGGACACTTTTATAATTATTACAACACCTTATTAGCATCTGTTCTATTTTGACAGCCGAAAATATGAAATCCATTCCTAGATGTTCCTATGCCTCATTCCCAGTGTCGACGGTAAGCCCTTCAAATGATGCTGTCAATCTATTCTGACCTAATGTAAGGAAAACAAAAAACATACCAGTCAGAATTATAGCGAATCAACGCCTAATAATTGACTTTCCATTCAAAGTTATTCTATAAGCCCTCACCAAACAAAAATTCATTTCCAAGCATTGTTACAGATTGTGGGGGAGGCACTCGATCATAGCAGTTTGCATTTACTGGAGGAGGACTCCAAGGTGCTTGTCCCACATAGGGTGATGTCACCTAGATGCAAGTAAATTGCTGTTCAGTTGGTTGCACAAAAGACTTTAATCAAAGAAAGAGATGAATGATATTATTACCAAGATGTTTCCTGCATTTCCAGGCGCAGGGGAGGAAGGATAAAAAATTGGATGGCATGTCCAAACCACAGGAGGAGACATCGGAGGTGATCCTGGAGTAACAGATTCTTGCATCCACACATCATAAATCTGCATATATAACAGATGCAGATGATACCAACAATACATTGTGTCATATTACGATACTTAATTAATAATACAAACTGTGATCTTACAGGTGGACTTAATGGAGTAGGGCGATCAAATCCAAATGTATTTCCATCAACAGTTTGAGGTGCAAACGACGGTGAATTCAATGGAGAAAATAATGGAGGCGGAGGTAAAGATCGACGTTTCGGAGAATTCGCCCAGTCGTTGTACCTTCCATGTCGCGTAGCTGAGCCAGCATTATGAGAACGCGATCCTCTGTGCTTCCAGTGGTCGCCAGATCCACTACGCGGTGTTTGCGTGCCGGTACTGGCACTGCTTTCATCTGACGCAGAAGTTTCAAATGCTGACTTGGCAGAGTTTAGAATGATAACTCGTTTGGTTCTATGTTTTCCTCTCAACGAAACGACATCTGGAATAGCTTGCAGCATGGGCAAAACAGTTGGATAGCCAAGTTGAGCTGGGCGCAGTGGTCGATTAAATCTGTGAATGGTATAATGATAAATAGCATGATACTAATCCGATACAATTATAATGTAATTTAATTTCCCATACTAAATGAACTTTTTAATATCAACCGACAAAAACTAACTTTTGATAATATGAGTTTTCCAAGCTAGGTAACGGCAAAGCACCTCCGTTATCTTCCAACAATTGTGTCATTTCAAATGCAAATATTCTGATAGGTGCCAAGCTAACTTGCCGATTTTCCAAATCCCTGTCTGAATCTAGCAACACGATATTATTAAGATCCTTTTCAACAGAAGCTTCATCGATATCCATACTTATTTCGCATATTTGAGCAAGAGCAGACAAAAACTCATGCAAATCCATTTTATAATCCGGAGCTTGCTGCAACATTATTTCGGCTTTCTTAGACAAGTTCTCGATTTGCAGACGATCTACGGGGATTATTTCTCCGCTGTCAACCTAATAGTATATTAAAATAAAATATAGCAAACGGGTTGAGGAATTGTAGACGCCCCCTTACAATAAATTGCAACTGGATTACCTTAACGTAATTCTCTAGCTTGTTGTATAACAAATCTTCTATTGTTGCAGCCCCGCATAGTTCCGGACGAAGTAAAAATCCATGTTCTTCCAAAAAGCAATCAATAATTTCTTCCACGCGAGTGGCTTCTCCACAACCCAGTCGCTTCTCAATAATGCTGCTCACTTGTTCGCCAATAACCTTTTGGAAAGAAAGGTAAAAACGTAACGTTAATAAAATAAAGTTATAACTTTACATACTGAAATTGAGAAGCTCTTACTTTAATCTGCTCATTGGGAGTCAACCGAATTAATTTATCGTCCATAGCACAGTCGTTATTGCCAGGACTCAAAATAAGAATGGTGTCACTGATTGCATCAAAAAGTTCGGCCAGCTTGCTGAAGCCATACTCAGACACTCGACATTGCTCTGAAATGTAATACAATACGTCTGTGTTAAGTGTTCCTTCTTACAGCTAAAAATTAACATTCTCATACTACAAAATTGGTCCTTACTTTGAAAATGATGGTGGTAATATGGCACGAACTTTGAAAACTCCAATTCACAACGGGTGGAATGACGCAACAGTTCAACAACCTAATCATGTAATAAAAATGTATTTATATTTGAATAATTCTTGTATTTTTATAAACAAATATATAATTCTGTTTCAATCATACTTCTGTCGCAAAAATTCGAGTTCTGTGGATTTCCTGCGGTGTTTGTTCGCGTTTTGGTACTGCCAGCATGTTATTACCATCCTCATCTTTGATCAGTGCAACTAGGGTAGAATGCTCTACAAGTTCTGTGACTAAATCGGTGAAATGGCACAGCCCGTAATCTTCTGGTTGGAACTGTCGTTGTGGGAAGACATTACTGAAAGCACTAGGAAAATCGTCCATGTATATTTGCTTTTTCAGACCGCCTTGAGACTTGAGCACTCGGAGCATATCAGTTGCAAACCTCTTCATCTGAAAATGCAAATAATCATTATATTAAAAATCGTATCTTCACAACCTAATATATTGCCTATTAAATAATAGAAGAAAAACGTACCTGTGCTCGGTGAGAAAGAGTAAGTACACGGTTCTGCGCCGCTCCCATAATCTGAACAATATGGGGTAATGTTTGGAGAAGAGCTGAAAGGCTGAAATGTCCATAATCAGCAACGCGACATTGCCTGTTGAAAACAAGAATTTTAAAGGTTTTTTACATACTTTTTTAACTGGGGCGTTAAAAGAGTTGCAAATGTTTTGTTATCTAACCTTCCAAAATGGGCATGATAGCTTGGAATTAGTCGAGCAAATGGCAATGTACACTTGGGAAGCGTTTTCAATAAGTCAATTAGTTCTCGTCCAAACTGTGTTAACTGAGTCGCTAATTGAGGGTTTCCACTGTCTGTAAATTTTGAAACAACCTAGCTTAGTAATGATGCTTACATAAACCTATCTTTTTAGTCACATTGCATAAAGGAAATTGAAAAACGTACTGTGTTCGCCTTCTTTTTTTCCATGCCACTGAACTCTTTTCATTCCGTTATCACCGAAAACAATGTCTACTCCTTGCACACAAGAAATCAGATGCTCCAACGGCACACCCCGACCTTCTTGGGAACGTTCTAATTCTCCAAACTCAGACTCATAACAGTCAAGGAAGCTAAAAGTAGTTTATTCCACATCATATATTATTTCACAAAAATGCATCGTACCGTAGCTCGTTTAATAGCATTTATACAAAATTAATTTACCTTATTAACGGAAAGCTTCCATCATGCGACTGCAACAATGAATGAATTCGTGTACCAAGGATCTTAATTTCTATGATCACATTCGGTAACATAACTTCCGCTTCTTTTTCAGCCCATCCCATGCGTGATTTTTCGAATTTTCCCCTCACTCTAGGATGAAGTTTGCAGTATAAATCTAAGCTCTTCCCCTCCTGTAAATAGGTAAAATAAGAAAGATTACTAGATAGGTGTTCTTATTTTCTTAAATATGTTTTACATTTCAAGTAACCTTCATTGCATTGCTTACCCTTTTCTGCCATTCAATTGTAAGGGAAATATTTCTCCCTGACGAGGGAGTAGACATTCCATTTCCGTTAGAGACGGTTTCTGATATTACAACAACGTCTTTCATTCGATACAAATCAGATGATGAAACCGATCGTTTGTACCTCTTTTCAAACATTTCTCGAAATTTGAAAAGAGGTAGGGTGTGATGAGGAACGTCTTGCAGCAGAGAAGCAACCTCTTTCTTTAAAGTTTCGTGATCCACAGAGTACCCTACAAAAATAGGTAGCATAAAAAGTACAACATTGAAATCTGGAGTTGAAGAAATTGAGGGGAGTTTGTTAATGCCAAGATGTTATTACATGTATGTTTTTAATTTTTACCTTGGTCAAACGAAATAAAAATGCGCTTGTTCCCAATTTTACGACGATGCAACTGTGCAACCGCATAATGTGCATCTTCTTTGTTGTTTAGTCTTACGATAGCGGTGGCAGATCCATCACTTGCAGTGTAAACCCAGATCCCTCGAACACTTACATGTTCCGAAAATGCAAGGTTCAGGGCAGCCCGAATAGTTTTCCAGTCTCCAATGGTCGGGTCAATATTCGATACATTTAAATCAAAAGCGTCTGATTGACAACGTAAAATAGGAATCGGTTAGAAATATTAGGATAAAATGGCAATTAGTGAAGTTATTAATTGAAAAACTAAAACATTCGCATTAGTCAATTACCTGCATCACTATTACGAAACTTTGAATAATTTCCAGTGGTCCCGTTCATTAGAGTTACGGTGCCCACAGGTTGAGAGTCAACAACAGAAGATGCAGGAACTTGGGAATATGAAGACTGAGGTATTACGATTCCGTTACTGATGGGTGGAGACAGGTTGTTGAGATCCAGTTGCATGCTGAAATTATGCTGATTACTGCCACCCAGCGGTTGAACAGTTACAGGAATGCTCCCATCACACGTATTTAATGTAGAATACAAGCGCGGACCGGTGGCTCCAGCCACCTCTGAGGAAAACTGCTGTGGTGGTGTGAGGCATTCTTGACGCAAATTTGTACTCATTCCCACTTCCACATTTGGATACAAATTTTGATGAAATGCAAATAGAGGATTCCCAACATTTCCATTTGCAGTGGATATATTCACGTGAGAAGACGACTGATATTGAGCAGAATTGTTGAGCTGTGCTGACTGAACAGAAACTGAATGCATGTTATGTGTTTTCTGTAAAAATTAACATAACAATACAAATGACATTGACACAT
>JAQFYG010004372.1:0-11110 GCA_034694325.1 Entomobrya corticalis | reverse complement strand
CGTTGAGGGAGAGGCGGGGCAATTTGCATACTTCGATCTCCCACTGGACCAGGGAGTCGGTGTTGGGGTCGCCGTGGTCCTCACGTTGCTCGTAATCACAATTGTTGGCGTCCAGGACCTACCAGCAACAACAAGTCACTACATATAAAATATCCGTAGTAACTTGGAGAAGGCGAAAATAAAATAATTAAAATTAAAAATAAAATTAACTCTCCAGTTTAAAGAGTTACCTTTCGAATCTCGGCCATAATTTCGTTGGGGTCTCGCGCAGAGGTTGTCTTCATACTAAATTTGAATCAGAGGGACCTGGGCTTCACATGTTTGTCGTTTGATGAGGTGGAGATTTTCCTGCAAAATAATTAGTAACAAGCCTATGTACAAAAGCATGAATAATTCTTTGCAAACTTTCCCCACCTGAAGATGATCTTCTTGAGGGCTTGGTCGAGTTGGTGGCCGATACCGAGCGGTGAACACCTCGTTGATTCGGAGCACTCCGATTCTGATTGGAGGAGTTGGAGGCGGAGGAGCATGACCTTGTTGGTTGTCATGGTGGTGATGGTGATGGGGAGATGGGCCGTGGTTGTTGTTTGACGTACCTCCGGATGTGATTCCTGATCCTCCTTCGGAACCTCCCACTACATTCCGTAAAGAGAGTGAGATCTCGATTCCATCACTTTCCAACGGTTCATTTTGTAACGGTTTTTAACGGTTTTTTAATTTTTTTCCCAGACCATTTTTCTGTGATTGGTTGGTAGATTGGTGGAAGGTGTGTGGGCGGATGGAAGAAGGGAGGACATGAAATATAAATACAATAGATATTAGCTTTTATCTTGGCACAAAATATTTTAAAACATATTTAATTATTATATAAAAACAAGCATTGGTTAGACTAGTACTTACATCGGAATTCCTTCTTCCAAAAAGTAAATACGTTGCAAATATATCGATATCGTCATATTTTTGGGTTTTCAGACTTGATTCAATATCCGCCTTATTATACCCTATCCCAGTCAGAATCTCTATAAGAACAACACAGAGAAAACACAAAAAAAACACTGCACAGGTTAAACATCAAATATAAAATTATTTCAAATTAAATTGTATAAAAATGACTATAAACTATGAAATATAAATACAAAAAAGTATTTCGATTTAGCCATTCAAGTTATCTTGTTTGATTGCTGGATTTGATTGAATTTGGGGGTCCAAAGTTGTAGCACTTATAGCCCGGTAGCGGACTCAACCATTTACCCGCTTCAGTCCAATGAGCACAAGAACCTGGCTCAGCAATAAGACCGAGAGTACATTCTTCTCCAAATTGGGGGTTGGGGGGTCACGGGGTCGGTAAAGGGGTCGGTGGTGTAGCAGTGAGGATGCATTAAGACGTTTACTTTGTAACGGCACTGGGTTCCGGCTTTGCAGCTGGGGGGCTTTTCTAGGTTGAAGATCATGCGATACAGGTTGTTGGTCAAGGGTGTGGTCGAGTAGTGGTGCGCAATGTCGATTAGTGTGCAAATCTCGTCTACTTGGAACATACAGCGCTTTACCTGGGGACTTTTGGAGGGTTCTATTGGTTCCATCTTGGTACCTTCTGGGCACTGACATGTCTTCTTTGTAGAGTTGCAGATCAGACCTTCAATATTTTTCAATTTGTAATGATGTATCTAAAACCACAAGAACGAAATTACTCTATTTTGTTAAATTTGATATCATATATAAAACTGATTAATTGATTGATTGTCCTTGTAAAAATATATTATGGCAAAATTGTAGCAAACAGTTTGCATTTTTTCCATCAGGTTATTTTTATCTCAATTGCAATCTTGATAAACTAATTGGAATATCACATTGTAAAATAGTTAGTAAAGACCATCCCTCTTTCAAACAAGACAACCAGAATTGACAAGGTCAAATATTGACAGTTTTTTCGGGAAAACCCTGATTACGTTCAATCCCGATAACCTGGTGCTGCAAATAGGAGGAATAAATAAACATCCAAAAGATATAAACCTGAGACATTGAGCTTTGTTCTTTTCAAGATAATGCGACATTAGTTTATTCTATTTTCTAGGTAAAAAATATTAAATTTAAAAAATAGTCAAGAAACAATGGACGATAAAATTGGAAATTAATTTCTGCACAATTGACTACTAGCTCGAATAAATACAGAAGAGTTGAGCTATGTTTGTATCTATCTTTCAGTTTTTTGCGCCTATATAAAGCGAGCAGAAAATTGAATTCCAAACTTCAATAAAAAAACTTTTTACTACTTTTTAATAGAATACATTGGCCGAATGTGAATTTGGAGTTTGTTTTGACGCCATATTGTTAAAAATTAACAGCTTGGTACGGAGTTATATTTGTCCAGAAAAAATGAAACATTGACTAAATCAGAAAATAACTATTAAAGAAAGAATTAATGCATGATTAGTTCATGTTCCACAATTAAAAATTCTTCTTATTTCAACCACTATCAGATAAAGTTTTATATAATTCTTAATTTTCAAAACAATATTAATAGACATATTGTATTTTGTATTGCATTTTGGTTGTTTTTTTACTTAATAATCTTTTGAAGATTTAAGAGTATTGTAATATAATTATTCATAAAATTAATAACCTAAAAATTCTGAAATGTATGATTTTCTTGGACATATCAACGTCATTTAACGAGTACGTTTATAAAATAAATAAATCGAAGACGATTTTTTAATCAAAACAAACAATTACAGACGCTGATGTAAACCTTTGTCTAGAAAATTAAACAATAATTGTATTTTTAAAATTTGTCATTGGGCTTCGAAGGGCAGAGTATTTATTGCCATTAAAGAAGAGTGGATGCCGTACATATTTTCTTGCGATCTTTCCAGGCAATAAAGTTGGCCTTGGGTGTCATTTTAATTTTTATCGGTAAATGTTTCTATTGATTAGGTACACTGAGTTTTTGAAATTTTGAATTGAAACAAAAACTGGTAACAGAAGATTTGCAGATAATGTCCGACCAAAACTTTATTTACGCTAATTTACAGGAACTATAAGTAACACAGCATTAGTAACATTAGTATTTAGCACATAAAAATAATTAATAAGGGCATCTTTTCCAATTATAAATCTTTGCCCACATGTTATCGGTAGTACCTGCATTGACATCCACATTTTAGTATAATAGTAACTATTTCTTGACCTATTAAAACAATGAAACTGTTTTCTCTTATTTGTAACAAGTTTTAAACTAGATGTACCAATATCTACAGAAAACTGAAGGCTACACAATGTTATTCCTAATCCACCAAATAAAGCTGCAACCGACATCACATATATAAATAAAGGAAACGAATCTTATCCTCTAATAGAAATCCAAGCTAAACAAGTTAACAAAAATTGGCTCCAAGTTATCAAATACAAACAAAACTCGGATAAAATTATTTTTATTAGGAACAGGTACACTCTGCAGACAGAATAATACTTAATTAGAGTCCACTCACTCATATGATTAGCTTTAATAAATTCTAACAAATACTTCTGAAAAATGGAAAGAATCATTACAAAAAGTAAGATAATAATAAAAAGCAGTCTACATAACGAAATGAAGAAAAAGTACAAAGTAAATAAAGCTGCTACTTTATATAATATCATTTCAAATGGAGAAAGTAAAAATATTTCTCTTATAATTGAATAAACAGGATTAATGCCAAATGACGATGCAATGATTGGACATGGTGGGCCAAATATTATCATACCAAGTATAAGATAAAGCATCAAAAGTCCAGGAATATCATTTTTGTGTTTCAAATTTAGATCTGCATAAAAATACAAACAAAAATATTTCAATTAATATGTATTACTGTTGTTAAACGAATCAATATAAAACTTACTCAGCCGCATGCCATGATTTATGATGTCATTCAAAAGAGGAAAAAGATCTCGAACTTTTGTCAATGTCGAAATTATTGCCAACATAAAGGCTGCTGTTCCCCATGAAACAATTACTACCATAATCTCTAAAGTAGACAGTTGAGTTTGCCCAGACAGCCAAAACGTTTTGTAGAGTAAGGCAAATGAGAAGACATTTAAAAGTGTCAACACCAGCCCATACATAATCCCGTTCAAAAATATATTACGAGTAGTAGTTTTAGGATCGAGACAATATTTTAGCTTAATTTCCCCCGTGTTGGTTTTCACCATATCTATAATGACGGGGGGTAATAAACCGTAGGTAACTCCGTATATTTGAACGGCTCGTCGTATTAATGGGGTCAGTGCGGTTTCAGTTTTCATGGTTACGGCAGGTTTCAATGTTTTTTGTTCATCTTTTACGACTGGATTTTAGCTAAGCTCCTCTAAGTTCTGTAAGATAGATAATTGATGTTTCAGCAAATGCTTACTGCTAAATTGTTATATTAAAATACCAGAAATAATAAAATTCCAGACTATAACGCTAGTAACCTTTCAGAGAAGCAACGCGTATTTTAGTTTCGGAAATCAGCAATAGTCGTAATCTTATTTTTACACTGTAATGCTTTTCCACTCGATAATAAAAGACGTGATTATACAAGCGTACAAAAATATAAAAGCGCACAAAAGGTTTATTGTAAAACTACTATTTTAATACTGAAATTGTTATAAAACATTTACATAATATCGAAATAGAAGAAAAGCCAAAAAAGGCTTTTCTAATAACTATTTAGATTTTATTTAGATAAGTTTGCCTTACACAATTTTACATGATTACATAAATTACAATTGATTTGTATTTTTATACTCTGCTCTAACTGCTCATCTTTAATCTAATAGTGTATTTAAATATTTAAAAAAAATTATGATAAGCAATGCAGAGATAAAAAGATACGAAATAATAGTAAAACCCAAAATAAGCAAGTTTTTGCAAGTATTTACTAGATCAAAATAAATTTAATTTTTACTTATTTTAAGACTCAAATATCTGGATAATTTTATATTTTGTTTATTTTGGGTATTTTGTTTGGAGCATGTTTTGCAAAACTTGTCAATTTTACTCAAACTAACTATTTGTGTATATGTAGTATAATTTAAGAATTACCCACCAATTAAAACTAGTAGCAGCTATAAAAATCCACTAGTCGGATGTAAACTCCAGGAAAAAGGCTACCGAAAGTCTTAATTCGTCACAGTATAAGACTCTTCTTGACCCTGAAGATACAAATTTACATAATATGACATTTTGACAAAGGCTATTTAGTTTTGTCTCCACCATCGACTAATACAACAACGACTTCTCGCCCATTAACAAGCATGGTGACCTCCCTAAATCCCTAAATACCTCCGCTACCTGGTTTCGTCCTCCAACCTGAAAACTTTTCGACCAAATTAATCTTCTTATTTGTTTATCAAAAAGGCAATATTATAAATTTTGCATCCTGAACACGTTTTTAATAGTGTTCTTAGTTTAAATAAAATATAAAATGCATGGATATCCATTCTCTCTCTAATTGTTTTGTATCGGTCATTCGCATTCTCAGGAAGTATAACTCTGCATTAAGTTTCCAATAAGTGCATTTGCAAAATTTGAACAAATGATGTGTAAATTCATAGTAATTCATGGGTTAATGTTTGCTGGAAGTACATAAATATACGAAAGATAAATATAAAATGTTCCATTCTTCCGAGCACAAATCCATTTTATTTGATATTTTCAAGAAGTAAAAACTAATTTGTTTTAATTTGTTAGCACAGTTTCTGGGAATTTTATTTCGCTGATTTGCATATTTCACAACATTTTACTGACGAGGGAAATGCTAGATTTACAACCTTAGAATCGAATTGAATTGTGTGTCAGTTTGTAATACAATTTTTTATGAATCGATTGGTATCAATTATATTCCCAAATGGCCACATGCAGCAAATATTTCCGACCTCGTGCAAAAACGTGATACGCTAAGCTGTTTTCAAACTGTTAGGCACTGTATTGTTGTACCCAGTCATCAGGGCCATTTTTACGGGAAAAACGCTATGCATAGCGGTCGTCAGAGCTCGATCTTTGTGGCTAGTACAATGCGAGCTGCTCCGTTCCAACTTTTTGGGAGCAGCTTGGCGTGTCACGTTTTCAGCACAAGGTGGGATATATTTGATGCATGTGGCCAGTTGGGAATATAATAAATTCCGATCGATTTATAAAGAATTTTACTACAAACCAACATACAATTCATCCTGATTCTGAGGTCATAAGTCTTGCATGTCCCTCGTGTATGGAAAACTTTTAAGCTCTAAAATACAATAAAAATAGTTATTGTGTCGTAAATTACTGGCATTGGTGCAAAAGAAATTTACGTTTGACAAATTAAATTATACATCTTATAATATAATAATATTTTTAGTGTCGTTCTTTTCAAAAATACAAACCGCTCGGCTAAACACAACGCAAGAAACGTGCTCACAGAACATAAGCTTCTCCTATAAGTTCGCCTTTTTCTATTACATTTTTGTTAAGTAGTTTGCTAAACAGCAATATATAATCTCAGCCGTTTTTCCTTGGCCCAGAAAAGTCGAGATGAAATGATTACGAATGCAACAAATGTAACAAAAGATTATTTGTTTGCATGTATAAGTAATATTATTATTTCATAGGTAGGGTAGGGCTTTCCTATCTTCGGTATTATATATCAACAAATATACTTTTTCTACGTATTGACAATTTCTACTTAATACCAGTTTAATGTTACGCAGAAATTGGTACATCCTACAACTATTGGTAACTTTTTTCTTAAATATTTTTAAATTTAGAAATGTAAGTATTTTATATTATAAGAAGCATCAAAAGTTAAGCAAAACTATACAATTTGAAACTATAAGAGCTTAAATATATATCGGGTTTTATTACACTGCAGGTAAATCAGTATTTTAGTTAATGCTATTTCTTTTACATTCCAGTCCATTTCTATCTAAAAGTCTCAAACTATATTGGTATTATTGTAAAATTCATGTATGAACATCATCATAATATATTATTAAAATTAATGTATGAACATCATCATATATATTATTAAAATTCAAATAGAAAACACACTATCAACTACATATATTATGTGTGACAACTACAGTATATAACGCACAGCAGCAGTATCATATTTAAAAAGATATCAAAAAAAATTTTAGCTACCGTTTTTTACAAAAAATGCTAGAAAGTCACCAAAACTCCAGTAGAGAAAGAAAAAGGCCGGGGAAAGTATCGGAATGTGCCGGACTGAGTAAACGTGCAAATCGTTTGTTTAAGTATATATTTTCATTTCTATTCCAGCCTCTTCCGTTGTTTTTTCATTTGACATTTCTTTGCTGTTCTACAGATATTATTTGTTTTAGCAACATTTTCAGATTTGTTAGTTTCTATTACGCAAATTTTAGAAGTTTGTTATATTTCCTGTTTTTTTATGTAAGACGCATATTGAATTTGTTTTAATTTTTAAAGTAATAACTGGGATTTATGATAAACGTATCGATTTCGAAACTACAATTGCTTTTTGAGGCATTACCCAACTAGGTATTATTGAAATTATACCTAGTTACACCTTATACTTATACTTATACCTTTACGTTTTTACAAAACAGTATATGTACACATATTTGTGTAACATTTTACTACAGTTACCACTACAGAGCAGTGATGGGCATTTGATTTCCACTCCACTCACACTCCACTCACCAAAATTTACAAATTTTCTCCTCCACTCCACTCCACTCACAAAAATTTAAACAGTTTTCCCTACCACTCCATTCCACTCACCAAATGATATGAATCTTACCCCTCAACTCCACTCCGAGCTTCTTTTTCACTAATCTGCATTGATAATCATTGCCGATTAGTGAAATTAGTGGTTTTATTGACCCAAAAATAGTACTACTGATACCTAAAACGATGAATTTGTTTGTAAAACAGTGCAAAATACAATAAAATCCATTCAACTGATACCCTATATGCGCATGCTCCACTCCACTCCTGGTAGCAGTAATTTTTTCCACTCTACTCCTGGTGGCAGAAATATTTTTCCACTCCACTCCATACAAAAACAGCTTCACTCCACTCACACTCCCACTCCGGAGTGGAGGGGGCCCAACACTGCTACAGAGTTATTACCAGAATATCGATTTTGATGAAGAATTAGTCACTGACATGTAAGCATCATGACAGCTTATTTTCATTAATTGTGATTGGTTTGACTGTCTTCTTGAAATATTTAGAATTTTCTAAATTTTAATATTTATTGAAACGTGAACCAACAGATATTCTACTAAAGTTCTTAGAAGATAAAACAATGCTAAATGTGATGTCAAGAAGAAGTCTCTTCACAGCCCACTTGGTATGCTTACCGAACGCTTTATGATATAAAATGAACGATAACTACCAATTTATATTGGTTATTTGGCAAAATAAATAAAAAATTTGATATCAATCCCTGTATACTTACCTACTTAAAAATGTGATATTAGATTATTAAGTTTAAAAACATTTTTTAAAAATAGTAGACATTTCTCAATTTTGAATTTGCCAGATATAGCTTTCTTTGTTAAATAGCGTATAAAGTCAGCAATAAATTATTCACTAGCGATAAGTCAATGCTTATATAACATATTTACATTAAAAATTAAAGCTACGAATGCTATCTGAGCAACAGAAAAGACTTTAAGCAAAAAGCAGATAAACGAAGCATATTTAAATTATTTTTTGAAATATTGAATGATACATGATGCCATTAGATTTTCGTAAAATGATAATGCTTTTAACTTTGTAACTGGAAGGTAAAAAATCCTATTATTAAAATAAATTTAAACTCAATCCATTTATTGATTGTTTGCCAAAAATTATTCATTGCGTCGTTTTTGCTCAAATATATTATGCAGTTCAGCATATAAAGACGTGCATCTAATCATTAAAATTATTTAAATATAGCTTTTACCGATTTTACTTTAACTTTTAATTTCAAATCGGGCAAACTGCATCAGCTTCAAAACTTCTCAAAATACATACCAGTTTATGAAACATCTAAAATGTCGCCTCAATTTCAATTCCATTGTTCCTCAGCACTTAATCTTTACAATAAATTGTTTCGTTACAAGACGCCACTGATATTAAAATGGAACCCATCAACAGAACTTTTTACAACAAATGGGAAAACCAGCTGCTGTCAGTACTGGCTGTGGTACTTTAACGTGTATTTTGTTGCCGGAGTAATTGGATTTGGATCCTGCTTCAATGTAATTACTCACCCTACAGAAGCAGGTGGACCCCGAGTAGTAATTTGTTTTGGCTTAGCGGCAATGTCCTTTCTTTTATGGGCTTCAGCGACAGTCTTTATTTTGGATGTGGATGATATTGTAAATGGATTTGAACATCTTCAACTACTTTTGACCCAACTTAATAGTAAAATATTAAATCAACTTTGTATTTTTATATAGTTAATCTTAATGATTTTATTTTTAAAGTATATTTTGAAACAAATTTGCAGGTTTCTATACCAGTCAAACAACAGCACCATTTCACACAGATATGTTTTGGATAAAAATATCTTATGCCCTACAAATGATTGTTGTAACATTTGCCAGCATTCCAATTTTATTCGTACCAGGTCTAACTTTTGTAGAGCTGGATCCGTATCGATACACATTTTTTAAATATCTGCCGCCATCCAAAGTTTGTTCTCATATTGATATTCCAAACTGCGTAGTCACGGTGGGTAGATTTTACTACTTCTTACGTCTTGTGATAAACTACGTATGTATAACCGAAGCATGCCGCTTTTATGCCATTTTCTTTCCTATGTATATGCACTGGTGTGCACTGATTTTTCAAACTTTAAATAAACTTAATCAAATTAGAAATACAAAAACATTTCTTGAATCTTACAATGCTTTACGGATAGCTCACAAAATTCTTTGTAAGCCGTTTTGCTGCTTAACTGCTATTCTAATGGGAGATGGCTTTTTGATATTTATTGCCTGCAACTTGGCAACAATGAGAGCGTATAGACTCTTGCCGATAGAAATTTACTGGCTTATGCCAACTGTTTCTATTATTTGTGCATTTTTTGTCTACCTCCTTTTGCCATTTGCTATAGAAGCTTTGATCAGAAGTGAGGCTATAATAAATGATAAGAAACTTGAGAGTTTAATAGTTAAAAGTGGATTTGTCAAGCCTCAAGAGAAACATTGGCTAAGAAGAAAGTGGGCCGCTACCAAGCCGGTTCAATTTTCTTGTGGACCTTTTTACGCATTGGAGAAAGGCACTGAATCGACGTATTTTTATATGGTATTTTATAGAACTATTGATGGATTGATGCTAACATTTTCATAAATCGGTTTCAAATTGATTTATGCAACTGATTTTTGTATGCAAAACTAGAGATTCAACTGAAAATAATAATATTATGCTTCAAACAATTGGAAGAAACTTCTTAACATTTATTGTATTTGGTTAGTTTAAAAGGCATTAAAAATATTCAAACTGTATTAAAGTACCGCAAGGTACCTATTTGTTTATGTGTAAATAGTTGTGACGAGGAAATTTAAAAAAATCTAATGCCTCGGTTACTGATTTTAGCCCGTAAATATTCTACTATTAGTAAATGCTAAAAACAGCAGTTGCTTTAAGTGTTGAATGATAAATCAATAAATGAGTTAAGTAAACCCTGATAATATTGAAATAGTATTTTTACCATGTTTAATTTGTTTTACATTTATAGTTTTGAATTTCATAAAACTTGCCAGCACTAATGAAATCCTTAGAGCACTAAATATTTTAGTATTTAATATATCGGGAAATGCGATTTGATTTTTAAAAAAACATTTTGCTTGACAACTGTTGTAACCAAAGGCACAAAAGATCTCTTTTATAAAATAACATATTATGGAAAATCAAATGTATGTAATGTTACTCTTTGGCTTTCCTTTTTTTGGCCACATCTTTTTCATAATTTTATTTTTTGTTTCGTTAGCCTACTCAAAGTTTCTATTAAAACTACAAATTATTCGAAACATTTTTATTGCCAAAGTAAGTAATTCGTACCAATAATAATAATAATAATTTATTGTCTTCAATGGTTCCCACAAATTGTGGAGTATTACACCAGCGACATTAGTAAAT
>JAQFYG010004371.1:0-11111 GCA_034694325.1 Entomobrya corticalis | reverse complement strand
TTATAACAATATAATTATAGCTTGTCTTTTCTGAACAAAAAAATGTTTCTTTAAAAATAAAATAGATGTAAAAAATTGTAAAATGCATTTCCCCGGATAAAAATAGTTTGCATGGTCATGTCAATTAAAAGTTTCCCCATGCTAATTTAACTTTTTTCAAGGATAATTTTGTCAATTTGTTGATTAATTTATGCAATATTTAAGAATTAGTTGATCAATAAACAGAAATGTCATCCTGTTTGTATCATTACCGAAAAGTTTATTTAAATAACTCATATTTTTAGAGTTATGAAAGCATAAAAGTAAACATAAATATAAAAAATAAACAATTATATACCTACCTAAACAAGTTCAGCAAATATGATGAAATCTCACAAGTCTTTTTGGTTGATTTCCTTTTCGCAAAAGATAAAAATAAGCACTTTCACATATTTTCTTTCTTTTCAATTAGCACAAAAAATATACCAAGAAAAGTCAGAGTCAGGTAAAAAAAATATCCTTCATGTTTATTCTCAATGATGACATCCGAGAGAGAAAGACCTTTCACCTTTTAACTTTTTTTTATTACTAAACTATAAAAACACACGATACCTCATATACTACCCATTTTCTTTTTACTTATTTTCCCGTTTTCCTCCTACATGCTAATTAAACCTTTACAACGTCATTAAAAAAGTAAAAGGTTATTACAACAACCGACAACCAAAACCGTCAGAGTCACACAAAAATAATCAATCTCGTCGTCGGGTCACATAAAAACTGAAACAAGAACTTCTGCTCTGCTCCGCCGAACACAAAAAGTTCATTCAAGCATCTTCTCCCACATGTTGACAAGCTTATTAATTAAAAATCTAAGATGAGAACATATTTTTATGATAATATTCAAAAAATAGCTTTATAAAAGGTTGACACAAATTTTAATAAATGGAAACGATTTCTTTGTGTGTGGTTGTTATGAATCTACTCGTAAAAATTAAATATGAAAAATAATTTTAAGCAGAGAAAGAAAAGAGAAATATCATCTATCTTTTAACATGAGTAAATATTTTTTTCATAATAAAGCATGTCGTTAAACTTGTACAACAATAAACATTAGATAAAATCCTGTAATTATTGTATTTTATATTCAAGTTGAAGGTAAACTCTTGGAAAATGTTGTGGGTTATGAGATACTTTATTGTTTATCTTTTATGTTTCCAGTTTATGCAAAATCCCATAATAATTTTAATGGTTGTTGGGTCTTGAGGAGATAAGATGATGATGAGATGAATTCAGTTCAGAGGTTTTACTACCAAAAAACTACAAAACAGTTTCACAGGTTTTTAGTATGACTTTGTTCAGATGTGGCAGCAGAAGATGAGAATGAAAAAACCTTGAAATTTATTACTATTTATTTGTTATCGAAAATCTACTTTGATAATATATTGTTCTTTTTTATTTTAAACTGGATCTATTCCGAGCAAAAAAAATAAAGGTTTTAATATATATTTTGCTTGAACTTTCACCAAAACACGAACACCATTTATGTCCTCCTACCGTTTAGCAACTTTCGTTTATTTAAAACAAACTTTTGAGTTGTGTTAAATGCATTAAGGTAAAAGTAACTAATAAAATCCCAGTCAACTTTCTCACATTGCCTGAGCGAAAACCCATATAAAACTTTCACTTGCTTTCATCAAGTCATTAGTACAAGTAATTTGTTGTTTATAAATAAAATAATGTAATAAATTGGGAAAGTAAAAAAACTTAAAGAATCCATAAAAAAGTGCTTTCACCTTTTATATCTAAAATAATCTAGATTAGTACCTTATACACTTTACAAAAGAACAATAGCAAAATTAAACTAAAATGTACTAAAAATTATATAATTTATTCAACAAAATCATACAATATATTTCCCGTTTATGAAAATCAAAAACAGTCACAGATTGATAAACAGAAAAAAAGAAACGGTTTTTTTCTTTCTACAACAACAGCTTTCCCTCTGGACAGCCTGGACTCTCAGGAAAAATCTGCAGCTGGTGGTTTCTGTCGCCGTTTGTTGCTTTTACTTTTCTACACGCTTTCTTTAACTTGCAATCAGAGAGAAAGTGAGTGTTTGTATGCGGCTTTTTTTGCTGTATATATTTGTTTCGCAGGCTTTTTTATATTTTTATTTTTTGCGTGAGCTCGTCGCCGTGATCGTGAGCACTCTAGTGAAGAGACAAATGTAGACTAGTTGATGCCGTTGATGGTGAAGGAAGATCACACCAAACTTGGAACTTGGAACACACACACAACTCGCACTACTCCACTCACACAAAAACATACACAGCTCGTGGCATAATCTTCACCGTTTTTTGAACAAACATGATTTTTTTGCTGCCGTTACATGGCCAAATGCTGGTGGCGGTTACAAACGGTTGGGTTTTTCATGCTTTATTAATATGCATTAAATTATATTGTATGTTTTTTGTTTGATTCATTTTCCACACTATTTGACATTGTTAGAAAATTTGTTCTAATTGTGATACAGTTTGTTAGGGATTTTTATGCAAATGAGATTTTCTAGGATATTTTGTGAAAATCTGTTCAGAAATTGGAAGAAAAGGGTTATATTATTTGGGGTGTATCGAGACTGCACTTGTTTGAAAATGTATGACAATTTCTGTTTGATGGTAGGAATCTATGTCGATCATCGCTGTTTTCTTTGAAGTTGAAGTCGTTTTTTAAATAGATTGAAATAGATATCGCATCAATAAGAAAAATGTGACTTAAATTGATACACATACCGATATACGTAATCCTCCAATCGTTTTTGCATATTCAATTCAATACTCTTTCAACATTTTTAAAGCATTCTTATTCCAACTTTTAAACTCATTTCTCTCTTTTTATTCATTTTTTAAATTCTGTACAGACAGCTTGATCTGCATATTAGCAAGAGAACTTGACTTTCTCCATTAGATTCTCATATATATTTTCCTGCATACATGCGTTATTACACAATACATTATGACTAAAAAAATGAATAAGAAGTAAAAGAAGAAAAAAAAAGAAAATTTTTATGAGAATTGAGCCGTGTACAGTTCTTTTTACAAAAAAAAGTGAAAGCAGCTTAGCACTTAGCCAGCTATTCAAGCACTTTTCAAGTAAAAAAATCCGTCTCCTTTTTCTATATCGTCATGATCATCATCATCCTAATAACCTGATAAGCTCCATCATACAAGTCCCATCAAATCTTTCTATATGGATGTGTAAGTAGCATTATGACAAAAAAAATCCAAGCAAGTTTTCTCCTTTTTCAGAAAAAAAAATTCTGAATTTCTATATAAAACACATATACAGAAAAGACCAAGAGATTTTAACCCTTTTTTCTCTTCCTATCAAATAATTATTGAGTAATCCTTCTTTTCTGTCCGGATGTTATGAAATGAATATTACTACAACTTTTACTCCTTCTACTACTTCAATCACCACTTGTTCTACTATTTCATATAGCACTATTTTCATAGTCGTTCTACTACACCGACTATATCGACAGATGAGTTTAGTGAGTAGTCTACTTATTTTCCAAGTTGTTTCTAAGTAGTCGTTGATGATCATGATGATGGTCGTATATTGCAATATCAGCCATTTATCAAGTGCACACACTTGAGCCCCCTTAGGAACGACGTCCAACCCTTTTTTGTTTTTTATAATAATATATTATTATATATATTTCATAAAATTTTTTGGAAGAATTGTATGATGATGATGATGACGATCGACTGTGTACACTATTTGGCAATATATTTTATAAGTTATTGTGAATATGTTGGGTGAATATCTTGTAATCTTATCGAAAAGAGATATTTCATGATTCACTGGCTAGACATGCTGGTTGAAAGAAAAGGATTTCATATTAAATCGGGTGACATATGATTTTTTGAGTGACTGGGACGACGACAACGGTAATGGAGTCAATGAGCTTAAGTTTATTACAATTCGTTGTTCGTAAAAGAAATTATTAGCTATCGACTTCCAACTTGGAAGTCGGATATATCGGCTAGAAAAACAAGGTTAGTAGTATATATTTTTGGATATGAAAAAAAAAGAATTGAGCTTATCAGTGTGTCACTAGTCACTAGACTTGTTCTTGTTCTTGGGATTTTTTTTAAATGGCAAATTTTTCATATTCGTTACGTGATTTTTTCCATGTAATATTTTTTTGGCTTTATATTCGTGTGAGAAGTTTTTTTTGGAGTGGGGAGGGGGGGGGGGAGAGGCAACAAGGCAACAAGCACTTCTTGAATATCACGGCGGCGGTGGTGGGTGGTGGAGGTGAGTGGGCGCATATAATAAAAACCTCTTGTATCCCTGCTTCTTATCTAGTCAACCTTTTTGTGTGCGCTTTGCGTTATCAGCAATGAGCAACCAGCAAGCCACTCAAGAGAAAACCCAGAATAAAAAAAAGGATTGAAAAAAATCAACGACCATCGACCACCTCGAGAAAAAAAAAGAAGTATGAATGTCGGCGGAAGAGAAAGAAAAACCAGTCATGTATATCCGATAATAATAGGAAGTTAGAGTTGGTTTTCAAGTAATTATTAGCTTGGTTATGACAGTCTGTTCGGTCGGGATGAAATAATTATGCGACATTATACTTGACAAATAACAGCTAGCGTTACTTTATTACAACTTTACAAGCTTTCCATCATATTCGAAAATAAAAAATTTAATATTACGTGTGCAATCGTAAAAAAACATGTGCAATGTTTGGTGCAATAGGCATTATTAGGCATTAAAAATCGACTAAATTATTGTTCCAAAGACCCATTTTTACTACCAGTGCCACACATTGGAGCAAAAATTTAATAGTTGTACTTTTACACTTTTTCTGACCACGACTCAACCTTTTTTGTTGATGGTAAATCCTAAAAATATATGTATATATTATTGCATGTCACCAAGTCACCATGTATTTTTCCTGGTTTTTTATGGGCTATCATGGAAAGCGTGAAAGAGTGTAAAAACTAAAACTGATTACTATTTATTCTCCATTTGAAAATATAAAAAGATGAAAAGTCACGAAAAAATATATTTTAACGTATGACATATAAGGCAAAATGGGGCTAAAATTACTGCATAAAAAATTTTGTTGACGAAGAAGACGAAAGAGAAGAAATGAAGCCAAAGAAAACCAGAATAACCGCAAACACAATGCACAATAGCCAACTTAAGAAAATCTACTTAAGTTTCTCTCTATGGCTGTCTGTAAGTGTGTCCTTCTGTCCTGTAGCTTGGAACTTGGAAGATAACATACTTTATTATTTGGCAACTGTCAAATAACTTGGTGGTTTGGAGGAGGAGGAGGAGTGTTTCGAAGAAAATAATAATGCACCAAAAATTTGCTTCCTTTTCTTGACTTTGACATGTGAGAACAGAAGCAGAAGAGCGGAGAATAGACTCAATTATTAATTAAAAGACACAAAAGACGCTTTATCAGAGAAGAAAAGAGAGGAAGAGAAATAAAAGATGTGTGATGTGTGTTCGCATCTGATAAACAAGTTGAAATTTCATGTAAAATGGGGACAGAATACAAGAGTAATTAGTTGGTGGATGGCGGATGTGTGTGTGGGGATGACAAGATGAAGAATTAAAAAGAAAATGTCTTGTAATTTGTCTGTCGGTTTGGCATGCAATTGTTTCATTTTGTTACAGATGCTTTCTGACTATTTTACTATTTTTCACACCAAATAGTACGTGGTACGTGTGTCAGCATCATCATGCATTTCATACGTTGGCACTTTTGTTCTATTTTTAAACGTTAAGGTTGGAGGAAAATCGTTACCGATTTTGATAGGATCAACAAAGTCATTGTTGCGGAACGACAAGTGAAAAGATAATTTACTATCATCACTTGAAAGATTTTGCAATTGTTCCTGAAAAACATTTTACCGGAAGTTGGTGGGGGCGACCTTGATTCCTTGAAAATATAACGGTGAGTGAATTGGAATGTAGCGAAAAGCAGAAGAGGTATTTCATGTGACGACAGGAACAGGACAGATGAACTATCACGATCTTCTTTATCTTAACAGATTTGCTATAGAAATAATTAGTTTTTATATTCATTTTCTATTGGCCTTATAATTAAAAAAGGAGATTATAAATATAATAGATATCATCACAGCATGGAAGAAACAAGAGTTGGTTGCATTTTGTGAAGGATGGATACATTCTTCATCTATTTGCTGTTTTGGTAATGAACACCAGCCTAAATGTAGGTAGGTCTTTTGGTTAAGTAGAAATCCGCGAGATGTCAGGTAAGTGGAAGTTGGAAATGTAAAGAAGATAGTATGTAATTCATCATGAAGGGAATGGAGTAAAACTTTGGACACGTTCGTTTTCACTTTGATACAATGATACATAATAACAGCCATATAAATTAGAACAATAGACAATACAATAAAAAATATATAAAATTTCTCAGTAGAAAAATTAAGTTGACACGTATGGATAGTGTGCGAATGATCTGACAAAATATACGTTTTTGTAAAAATAATTTTAATACTTATTGCGACTAGAATTTTTATTTTTTTAAACGATCACTGCAAACTATGGAGTTTAATTTGTTCAAAGATCAAGAAATCAGTTTTGACGGGTACAGTGGATATATTATTGATATGACAGAAGGAGTTAGCAAGAGGATGTCACGGCCTATCGCAATCAATATGGCACCTGTTGTTCAAGACAGTGAAAGTGCGAATCTCTTCAGTGATCTAATGATCAATTCACTGATAGAAAACAAGGAGATTTTGAAGGATTTGGTTCTTCAGAAACAAGAGTGCATGTAAGTATTGTAGTTAAAATATGCATACTACGTACTTACCTATGTAAATATTATAGTAGTTAGTTTAATTGGTCAATATTTATTTTGCAGAAATCCAAATTTAAGAGTATATTTTGCTTTCTCATCCTTACCATCCGACAATGGCCATGGAGGATACATTCAACTTTCTAATGGACGGGAAGACATCGGAGTCTGCATCTTCCAGAGATTATGGGAGGTTTATGGCAGTGACGGTTTAAAAATTAGGTTGCAAGTAGAAGACTTTACTTTTGAAAATAGTGAAGACACTAAATTCAATTTTGAGAAGACCATAGGTTCAATAGAATCATAAATTTTCAAACAAGCTTACTATTAAAGAAAGACTAAAGAATTGTTTCTTGTAAAATTAGAAATGTCCGGGGAGCAGCTGGATGATATGATGGGATGTGGCCTAGGATATGGATGTCAATTCAATCAAGTTCCCTTTCCATGGAAATCTTGGCCTTTTTCAAAATCAAATGGCCGAGTTACGGTTACACTGATTGTAAATGACTCGACAGTTAACACACTATATTTAGAAAAATTTTCCAAAAAGGAGCTAATATTTGGTAACAAACACATCTTAACCGAACAATTGCACTATAGTGATTTTGTAATTGTCGCTCCGAATGGAGCAGAGATCCAATGTCACAAAGTAATATTGGCAGGTAAGCTCCAGATTAACTTGCTATTAATTATCTCTTAAAAATAATAACTAATTATGAAACTTATAAACTTATAAAGCTGTCAGTGTAGTCTTTGACGCAATGTTTAAAACCAAAATGAAAGAAAAAACGAACAACCGCTTGGTTACCATAGACATGACAGAAGAAGGAATTCGTGCTCTTCTCAAATTCGTTTATTACGGTGATCTGAAGAAGGCTTCAGCCAATCCCGACATGGCTCTTGAACTTTTCAAAGCTGGACACAAATACTCGATTTCACTCCTAGAAACGGCAATGACATCACTCATTTGTGCAAAATCTAACAATTGGTTTAACGTCGACATGACAGTTAAGCTGATGCTTTTTGTAGATAATTTTAATCAACAATCTGATATTAAGGATGATCTGCTGAAGAAGACGGTTAATGTGCTGAGATGGGTCACAAAGACTTCACCAGCTCAGATTATGCAGTCGGAGGAATACAACAAGGTGTTCCAGAATCCAAACCTTGCCATTAAATTTAGCATGCTCCTTTTGAGTCACTGAACCTTAAATTCGTTTTCTATGTTGTTATTGTAGATCAAGTCTGTAGAGTAGAATAACGGATTAATAGTCTAAAATTGATGGATTTTAATTTCAAATTATGATTAAGTTTTACTTTATTTCTGCTAATTATGTTACAGCATCACATAAATTCAGTACTTATGAATTAATTTGATCGCTTTTCAATATATGTTTGGACGGATTTTATTTTGTAAGTCTATTGATTGATTTATTTGTGATTGAAGTTATCATTCTTCCAGAGTACATTAAGTAATAAGTAATCACTTCATAGATGCTATGACACCTTTGGTAAGAATGATGTTGGCGTAAACGGAAGTGTCCCTGAAATCATTGAAAATACAAGATATGAAACTACTAAAATATATTATTATTATCACTATAAATACCATATGCATACCCAGTGACGACAATGACATACGCCTCTTTGGCCTTTTCATAAAAATCGAACCTGTCAGAAAAGATCATGTCAAAATTATTTTTAAATTATCTTCTAAGTTGTATCAATAAATACTTTAAAGAAAATCTAAAATAAATCTCAATACCGCTCAATAGTATCCAATGTAATTGATGGTGAATTCATTTTTTCTCGACAAATTTCCTCATAAGCCACCCAATTAGGAAGTGGAGTTTTCATTCCTTTCAGCTTGTCACTAGCCGTTACATCCATAACTGCAGCCTATTTAAAAACAATAGATTTATTTAAAACAGTTTAAACCTTACAATAAAACTATAAATACTTACAGGCTTTGGAATATATGTATCCAAATCAATTAATCCAAGAATTCCAGCCAGCAATACTGAAATATTTTTGATGCCATCCAACCTCACTACTGGAATATTATTTTTGCGTCCAATCGAATGCGAGGGAAAATGTGCATCGGCCAAAACTGTAATAAAAAATAATACAAAATTTTTCTTTTCATCAGAAAACAATGCTACCGACTTGCCGACTTCTAAACTCTCGTTTTCCAATATAGTCTACTCATTCTACAAGTTATTCAAGCATTTCTTTATGGAATTTTGTTGTCTTCTTTTTAGAAACAAAATTAGGTAGGTGGGGTCACCATTCATAAACCATTCATTTTTTCTTTGATCATCATCCAACAATATATATGAATGGATAAGAAATATATGTTGAAACTGTCGCATAAAAAGTACAAAAGAAATTCTTAATTTTTCTTAACCTTCTCACTTTGTTTTTATTTTCAGGTACAAAATATATTATGTCGTTTCTCTTTCTTTCCTGCATTTCATCTACCTATCTATTCTACATTTTCCATGCGGTATCATCACAATTTTCTTTCTTTTCAAAAAAGAGACATTCTTTCAACTTTTTTTAAGACTGAAAAATTACCTGTGTTTATATATATGCATGGGAAAAGCGGCAAACAATAGAAAATAAAATAAAATTTTAAAAAGGTTAAAGAAAATGTGGACTCATTGTGGGGACCCAGCGGGGGATTAACAGAAGGAATATCACTTTGTCGTTTGGTAGGCTTCTCACTTGACTTGAGATTGAGGAGATGCAATAATATTCACTTTCAAAACGTGTGAGAATATTAGAACATTATGGATAATAGCTTTTAAGTAAACCTTTTAAAAATCTCATAAAAACTACTCGTTCATTTTACATTTTTATATTGTTGCTAATAAATAGTAGGAAATGTTCATAAATTAACATGTAAACTCAATAGAGAAAAGTGTCTTGAATTGTTTGCAACATTTTGGACAAATACTTTGGAAACATTTTCATTCAATCAAAAAAATCGTTAAAAACTTGTTCCTTTATATAATGAACTGCTACTTACACACGCATCTTTATTTTTGTAATAAAAATGATGAATGTCACAGAAGAATGAGGAGATGATCTCTATTTTTATTATTATTATTTATTTTTTAATATAAGTGTATAGGATACGGATGTATAAACATTCCGGATTTCCCATTCCTGTTCGGTGCTGTTGTGTATCACGTAGCATTTCATTTTGTGCTGTGTATGCTGTACCGTACCATTGAACCCAACTAATTTGGGGTAAAAGGAAACGACAAAAAAAGTTCATCTCTCTTTCTTGCTGGATGACAGACAGATATAAGAAGACAATGAACAAATAAATATATTATTTCCCATCATTCTTTCATGAGAGATCTGTAGATTCTTAGAGAGATCGATGTAAAAGAATAATATCCGGTGGTGTCAGTGGCACACACACGTGCTACACATCATTATACATCCTTATCGTTAGTGTATCGACTTATCTTTATCAAAGTGTCATATAGATTATCATGGATATGTATACATGCTTAATTGATAGTATTAGATCAAGAGTATAGAGTGCACCTGTTAATTGACTTTCTACGCATCCTGGTCTTTTCTTGCCCCGAATTTTTCTCATTTATACAGAACAACAACAACAACAACAAGGAGGAAAAAGGATAAAAGATGCCGACATTTTTGCTGAATCATGGAATAAATCATACGCCATTTAATAAATTAACGGGTTTTTAAATAAGATGAAGCAGCACCTACTTATCACGCTTACTTTTGTAGATTTTTAAATACCGCTTGATAACTTGGGGAAATAAACGGAAGACAAATAAAATAGCTCAACAGGTAGAAAAACGTTAATTGTTTAAAGTGCATGCACACCTGATGTCATATCAAATAATAACAGTTTGTACTTTTAAAGTTTGAAACGCTTTTTTCTGCTTTGGTGACAAATACCGTTTATTTTCAATTTCATGTGTAAATACTTAACCGTTTTTTATCATCATTATTTCTTTCCGTAACAATGATCATCCGTTATAGATTTTTTGTGGGATATTTTTTATTGGGGAAAGAACAGCAATAAATGATGAAAAAAGGTTAATGATGTATAATAATAACAATAAGAGAAATAAAGCAGCAATTTTAGTACCCTATCGTGATCTTACCCTTTATATAAAAACAGTTATTTCTTTAGATGATAATATACAGACGAGTAACTCCATGAACTATAGGCAAGGCCTGAACCTGAATATTACAATATCAAATTCTATTAGTATATTCTTACTAC
>JAQFYG010004370.1:0-11113 GCA_034694325.1 Entomobrya corticalis | reverse complement strand
AGGTTTTCTCATTCATTCCTCTTGTTCTTTTCCTCTATCATCCAATTCTCTTTCAACTCCCTACGGGCATTCACTCATTCATTCATTCTCTCTCTCTCAACACCACCATCACAAACTACCACCGCTCTGTTGACTGTACACGCAGCTATTCTATTCCATGATGTTTCATTCGTTCACTTGAGATTACCAAACAGAATGAAAAAGTGTGGATAGTTAAAGCCAAGAGGCCAAAAAGAATTCCTCTGTAAAAAGTGAAGAAAACCAGAGAAACTTGTAAATGTTACATGAACTTCTAGAAATATGTGAAGACCAGCGAAAGAATTAGACGTGCTAAAAGGGTACCGGAGAGTACGAAGATTAGAAACGAAGGAGATGCTTCTTGTTAAGTGTTTCTCTGTGACCTCTGTCCCTTTTCTCTAATTGTTTAAAACAAGAATATACGGTGAGCGTTAGGGCAAATTCTAACAAACTTGATTTTTGCTAGACATAAGAGTACAACAAAGAGAAAGCTGCAAGCTTTCCAATAGTTTACTATAATATTTACTGGAATATTGATTTAACTTGTGTATAGATTCTCATGATGGTAGTTGGTAGTCTGCAAAATGCATTCTTATCTTCATCAGCAAGTGCAGCTATTGTGCAGCAATTGCCATTTCTGTAATTTACCTGAAAAGAATAGACGCATGAATTCTTCGAAACTGAAAACTTTAATCCGACTTTGCTTCATCTGCACAATAAAAAGTACAGAAGGCAATCAGACAAAATTCTTTTCATGCGTGCATGTCTATTATTCATATACGTTTTTAAATGGTAGGTATTTATATATGAAAAAGGAAGCAGATTAAAAACATAAAAATGAAAATGTATATAGTCAGATACAAGCGTTTAGTTTCTATATCGTCAATATCAAACGCAAGTCAACTTATTGCAACTCTTGTGGAAGCCCTTGAAACTCAACAAAGATCAAAGAGACAAGTTAAGCCGTTTTTCAAGCTATTGAGCCACTTTTGGCTCTTCCTATTGTCCACTAACTAACTGCTTTGCTACTTTCTACTTTCCGCTCAAATTTTAGTACTTTTCTCTGCACGGCTTACAGAGCGCTTAGAAAAATGTCGGAGTGGATCTGGTCGTTTGTTGTAAAATGCAATCGATTTCCGTGGTACACAATGAGGGTCTTGTTGGCTCGCTTGAGTATTTGTATTATATCTACAGACGACAATAAAATATAAAATGTATGAACATATGTAAACAATGGCAGGGAACATACATAAGTTTTTATATACGCACATATAAAAACATTATCTATTCTTCTCACATTAAATCTACTATACTTTAAACTTTGTGCGTATTTCAGATTGGTACTGCCACGCACCTTTTCTAATAATATCTCCCTACATATTAGGTAATTTTCCTTTTGTTACAATATTTCAAAGAACTGTCTCAGTGTCTAACGGAACTTTCGTTTTTTAGAATCACGACTTTGTCTTTCATCTCATCGTCCTCTTCTACTTGAAACACACCACTACTACCACTTATTTTTCTTTTCGCTCTTGTCTTTTTTCAGTGGTTTGCCGACCTCTTGACAGTTTGCCCATAAAGATACATAATACGAAAGATATACGTAATAACATGCTCTATAACAGAACGTGCATAATAGATGTTCTTTCACTCCCTCAACCGCCTCAGTTTCATTCAATCTTAACCGAATATAATATGAAGTTTTGAAGAAAAGTGAATTTGAAAAGAAGCCAATCACGAATTGCATACTTTTCAACAACCACCCCGGTACTCTTAAATCCAAGCGAGAAATAAGCGGCTGATAGTTCCTGTATGTGCTTCTGTCACCGAGTCGTTCCCCACATAAGAGCGAAAAGTCTCCAAATCATCATCGTATTCTCTTTTTCTACCAAACCACCTCAAAGCTCTTATATACTTGCTTTTACAGAGAGAAATATTGTTCAAGTGTTTTTCTGCCTTTTGCACTTTTTCTACAACACACGAGCAAACATGTCCTACCATCATATTATATAATACGGAATGCTTTAAAAAGTTTTCATCATGTACTATAATGTATACATATGCATTGGTTATTTATATTTTTATGCCTATTTTCCTTTGTACTTAAGTTACTTTTGAAAGCGTTGAAAAAAATGCTGAAGCTATTAAAATGCACTATGAGTGAAGGGATAGGAAGGCAACAAAAAAGCTTTGTTGATGAACTGTTAAAGGTCCATTATGGTTTCGTTTTTATGGAAAAGGGGTACTTCCTTTAGTTCTCTCTCTGTTTGCAAGATATTCATTTTCCTCTAGGAACAATTGTCCTTTAACTTGGAAAAATATTCGCATTCATACATTAACTTTTTAAGAAAATAAAAGAAACTCTGAATAAACGCTTTCCCTTTCATTTCTTCTCATTTTTTCACTTTGATGGCTTTCTCCTGCAAAAAGCCCAGTTCGAAGAAGTATCAACCGTATACAATATGGTGGAAGAATATCAGTTACACATTATATTTTACAAAGTCGAGAAATAGCTTACAAAATATGCATGAAAATTTAAAAGCACTTGGAATATTTATAGAAATCGCGCAAGTTTTTTCTCTTCTTATTTTGCTTCACTACTTCTTGGCAGGAACTTTTTTACACTGAAAATATACACTTATTTCCGGGAAACACAACAATAAGGGATGCATATTTATGATATGTAGACACATCGCAACATTTTTGTTAAATATTTTATATTACAAACTAAAAGAAATATACAAAGAATGTGTTTTTCCTTTCTACTTTTTGTAACTTTTTATGTAAAATGTGTGTTCTGCAGGAGAAAAAAGAAATTCTATAATTTATATACAAAACATCATTCTTTTTTGCTCGTCTACACACTCAAAGAAAGATCATTTACAAAAGAAAAGACAAAAAGCAAAAACTGGATGTCCTCATGATGATCATCGTCACCATCATGATGTTCTTTCTCTTTTGTTTTTGAATTTTTGGTTCCTTTCTTCTTTCTTCCTATCAGACAGTACACTATTATTGTACTCAACAAAGCAAATAAGTAAAAACTATTGTAGTAACCTAACTTTCTCCCGTTTGTATCGTCTCTAGTCGCACAATAGACATACCTAGCTCACATTTCACATAAAAGCATCTTACTCCAAGCCCTTCTATAGAGTTATTTGTGTTGTCATGTTGTGTCCTTTCATCGTTTTCTCCATTCAATTCAGAATGTCAGTAAAAATGCAAATGAACCTACTTAAGACAACAGTCAGGAGAAAACTGTACCACTTTCTCTCACTCTGCTGGTCTGTGTTAGTAGAGTCACTCTCTACCCATATATTATTTCAAGCACCCCACGCAGTCACATAGCTCTCAACTTGAAAAGTGCTTGTAACTTCCAACTAAATTGTTGAGTCTATATTCTTATATTGGGACTAGATTATATATATTCAAAGACATATTGTTATTATGATGCTGGAACTACATCACATACATTTTTGTAGTTACGTAACACAAAATCCATTCCGTAAAATTTACACGGTGCGCTAGCTGGCGGTTGCGAGGAACCTTTTGAAAAATAACAAAATAAACCGCTAACCATGATTTGCTTCAAAGCCATAACCTGTATTCCTTTCTCCTGCCATTAAGTCTTCACTGTAATATATTTGTATTTGTATATTTTCACAGCATACACATATTCCCTTGAGAAGTCAACTTTGAAATATTTCATGTTTCTCGGATTTTCCACATATAAGTTACCCTAAAAATACTGTGACCCAGAGAAATACTATCTTTGGAAATTTCTACCTCTAACTTTTGTTCTTGTGTGATTTCGAAAAATCTTTGTGTGCAAGTAAAATTGAAACACAATGCTTGCATGCTAAAAGCTCCTTTTGTAGCATGAATTTTACTTGGTGTATATACATTAACTTTGCATAATAAGACATGCGATAAGAAGAAAATGTGAAACAGAAAACTACTTTTTACACAAAAAATATCTTGTTTGGATAACTCAAGAGTTCTCTGAGAAAAGAATGCATGATGCTTACGTAGCCATTCTCTCCTGCACTGCAGATTACATGACACATAATCGCTAACAGTATAAAAAGTTTAGAAAGCTGTTCTATTTTTTCCTCGGGAAAGCATTCAAGTGTCCTCTTGATCACATTTGGTTGGATGCTGATATGATGATCATATCTCTATTTCCTAGTCTCATTCTATGTATAACAACGGGAAACCACTGCTGGCATTTTCCCACTACTGTACACAAACGGATGCGTACATCTATTTATCTCTTTAAAGGACCATGTTAGTGTCACTACAAACTGGAAATGGAAGACAAATCATATCTGGGTCAAAAGTGTACGAGCACTTTTTTATCATATTTCTTACAAGACAAGGAAAAAATAGAGAAGAAAAAACTTACCAAAGATAATCATGCGAGCTGCCTTGTAGGCTTCTCCTGATGATGATATGTCGGAAAAAAGAAAAAAATTCATACAAAATACAGAATGATCAATTGCACTGTAATCATTATTACGGTTACTTGGTTTTACTTGCAAAAAGTGTTATCTTTCTCCAATCTGGATAATTCAAATTCTACTTTTCTGATGGTATTCAAGAATAGTAGAACCAATTCTATTACCAAAATTGTGATTGTTTGTTTCTTTTGCGAAATCCTTCAAAAACTTTGTCATTTGATATTTTTATAGAAAGGGAGAAGAGAAATTTTACAAGATAACTTTGTACCGCAGAAAATATGAAAATAGAAATAGAAAAAATTTGCGCTTACCCTCAAATGTAGATACTTCGCAAATCCAGTCCCCTATTGAAGGAAAATAGCAATCCATATTTATTCCTTTTGACATATTAAGATTTTCCATAAAATTGCAACTGTATATTTATGTAGCTATTAATCAATTCTAGTGTCAGAAATGTAATTTATAAGTAGCTATGTGAAAAAATAGGAGATGAGATGAAATAATGTTACTGTACTTACCACTGAGCTCTATCGTCGGACGAATGATCTGGAGAGCTCGATGCAACTTGAATTCATCAGAATCAGCTCTAAAATCTAAATTAAGTTTTCCTTTGAGAATTCCTAGATCTATTGGCTTCTGTTTTGGTATCCATTGATATACTGGCGACTGCTTTCTTTCGTGAAACCATTTTACTACGAGTCCTTTCTTTTCAGTTTCATCCACGGTGTAGTCACAATCCAGTATCACAGATTCATCGGTCCCGTTTCTGATGATTTGTGGGACAGTCAGGCTATTGATTCTTACTCCAGTTACTCCTGTAAATTCAGATTGAAATAAAATAAGTTAACATTGATTTGATTTAAAGGTGGTACTCCATTGAAATTGTAAATATAGGATAGAGGTAAATAAAAAATATTAATATTAGCCATCAAGCTAGTCTATTTTACCATATCCTATCGCTCATTGCATAAAAAATAGAAGTTTGCTTGGTAAATATGAAAATATCGTAATAAATTTACTGTACATTGTCGGTTACAGTCAGTTGAAACAACTTGCTAATACTTATATAATTGCGTTATATGTTATGTGTCATTCACAAACTGGAAAAGCTATATATGTATCTTTGTAGTATTTAAAAAGAAGCTAGAGCAGGACGAAGTGTTTAGCATATAACACAAAAGAAACTATAAAGGAGTTACCCATTTAAAACCAAACAGCAATAAAGAAATCTGCTTGTGTCCCTTGTTGACTTATAAAAACTTTTTAACGAAGCTATTTTACTGCAAAGACCTGAGTTCTGCCTGTATTTATCATTTGGACTTTCCAAAAACTGTAAGTATAACTGCATGCGAAACAGTTGTACAACTTCCAAAGAATGATCTAGTATTTAGTCTGTGGTGCTGGTTTTACAATGGACCATAACTTAGCATTCAAATTTATTCTTTGCTGCCGGTTACCTAAAAGTAAGATGTGCATTCTGAACTGTTGTAAGTTTTGCTGTTATGATGTAGCAAGTTATAGTATTTCCTCTGCTCTAATTGTGAAAATGGGAATTGGAGAATCGAGTATGTGGGTCTCAAGCGGGTATTTAAATTCAACCATTGCGTCAAACAAGCGATCTTATTGTGATTGTGTTGAAAGTAGGCATATAAAATGGACTTTAAAATTATAAAACAACATTTAAAGTTAACATTAACTAAACTAAACTATAAACTATTCAACATCAACATCTTTTGTGGGGTTACGAACAAAAGGAGATACCCAGTATTTTGGCCAGGATTCATCATAAAGTGCGGGTTGTAGGAAAGCATTTTCTTTTTATTAAGAGAAAGTTAATATAAACCACCATATTTTATATCCCTGAATGGAGATAACTATGTGCGCCATTTTTATGAACTATGTACTTAAGTATATCCGAATTCCGAATCAAACTCCATCGCGTATTAATGTAACGTGCATATTGTTCTACTTTTCTTAAAAGCATACGTCAGCTTTTTAGGATGGAGAAGAACTAATAAAAGAGAGACTAACAACAATTTCTTTTTGCAATTCCAGCAACGACGGATGTATTACAGCGCCATAATTATTACGATTTTTATTGTTTACGACTTTGTTTTATGTAGATCTTCCCAGAGATCATTAATATATAAAAGAAAGGCGGAATTCCTTACTGGACTACTTTATATTATTTCTGCTACCAGCAGAAGTACCTACAAAATTATAGCAGTTTAGATCGACGGTGCCGTCACAAGGCTGACGTAGATAATATTACACAATTACAACAGTAGTGCAAGGATATATTTTATGATTAAAGTAGTAGTGGTAGTAATAATAATACATGCGACGACCAAATTTTGCTTTCTCTTAAGTGGATTCGGTCGTTTCCTTCAATGACGTTGACTATGATGGACATTTTTTCAAAATATACAGAATACTTATACAAGGATAATGCCTTCTTATCACTTTCACTACTCCTCATCTGTCTCTATGCTTCGTTTCCACATGATTTCCCTCAGAGTAAATCCATTTTGCTTATGTGGCACACTCCAAAACAAGTGAGTTGGAAAAAACAAAAAAGAAGTCAATAGAAATATGGATTTGTTTGCTTTTTGGATGCTGTAGTACATCAAACGTCTTGGTTCCAAGAGCTTTGATTACATTTTGCAAAATACATATATTCTGTAACATATTAAGATGTATAGCGAGAGGATCATCACCACCCATACCACACACTAGATTTATGTTTTTCAAAAAAGGGGTGCCACTCTTGTATATACCTATTATGAATGCTTGTGTGTTCATATTTTAATAGTTCTACAAATATCATTATCAAACTTTCTAGATGTCATCTTTTAGCTATGGTAAAACTTATAACAAAGAGAAAGTCTAAGTCACCCAAACACAATATATATTTACAACAAAAGGAAGTAATGTAGTACTAGTAGCGGTAGTAGTACTGAAAGTATAGGAACACTCATCATAAAATCCAATGGCTTCAACGATAGCAAGTGAAATCTACTTTAGTGCACATTACAACCATTAGAAAATGTACGGGATCTCGTGTATTTGTATGGGGCTAGGTATGCACATACGTAGAAAGATAAACACAGAGGACCACCATCACATGAGACATTTAAGATGAGCCGTTTTTGCAACGGAAGTGTTTCAATGCACTAAAGAACTGGCATGAAAAGAATGTATTTTATGTAAAGTAAGCCAGCTTGTAATGGAAATCATAAAAACCGTCTGATATTATTATTTCTTCTTTTTTTTGTATGAAGTACGCATATTGTGCAAAAACATATTAAGTATGAACGTGAGAGTAAGCTCATGTATGTGTACGCATTTTGTTTTGAATGTTTATAAGGGATATATATAATGTGTGTGGTATATAATGATATTACAAGTAATGTTTTGTGTTCTCTGTTTGCAGTATGTGGGCACGTCATAGTCGTAAATATAGTTTTTCAAAGATTCACCCATTCCATAATAATATAATTTCCATTGGAAATTCCAATGCCTTCTGTTATGGGACAACATTTTCAATGACAAATGAGCCCAATTTTGACTCGTGAAAACAAACGGACCATTTCACTTTTCTTCCTCCCTTTGCACTAGCAACACAGGCTTTTCTTCCACTTTCCATATTTCTTGTGTGGATAAAATGAATTGTGAAGAGAGAAAAGAGAGAGAAAGAAAAGGAAAAGAGAAAATAGTGCTGAAGAGAAAGTTTATATGAAATGTGTGCGTTCTTTTTCTTTTCATTTACTTTTATATGAACATATAGTATACAAAATATATATATTTGCTGATATGTTTTATAAGTATTGGGATGTTTGTGAAGTAAGCAAGAAGTATATGTGTGAGAGTGTAAGCGATATACTATATAATGAATGGTAAACTTTTTTTTATTTTTTGGGGTAAACCTTATTTCGAATTCACATTTAACAGAAAAAGGAGACACTATTGCTATTCACTTCTCTTTCCACTAGTTTGTCTTTCATATCATTGCTTACAAATATACAAAATGTAATATATCAGCATACATATTTATAAGAGAGGGAGTATAAACAACAAGAAAATGTTTTACTGAAAGAAAGAAGTACGACAGCGGAGGTGGAGGAGGAGGGTGGATATGAATTTCGAGGTGCACTCTTCCAAAGTTGTTGTAAAAGTAATAAAGCAACCAGAAGACAGAGAAACCAAAATAAACCAATGATACTTTATTATCCCTTTTCTCTTAAGTTATACGACTGGGGGAGCAAGTAAATATACAAGGAAAACTAAAGAAAAAACTGCATGGAAAAAATACAAAAAACACGAAAAATATATGTATATTTTATGCCAGTGCATCAGCCGGCAGTGCAAGCGTAAATGTATCGCATCATCAAGAAAAAATACTGGTTGGAAAATATCTTTGGAAGGGTTAAGACCGTTTCCGATCTTTCCGTATACAAATTTACTTGTATCATCATTTCCTTTTCTCCTAAAACACATCAGCGGGAAATATAGAGATAGGTTAAAAGTGGAGTGCATTCATGAGAATATCATACAAAAAGACTTAGTTGTTGTGTTTTCGTCTAATATTACGGATTCAAGTTACGTCGAAATACAATAATGATAATAATAAAAAGCTTTTGTGAATGAATAAAAAATTCGTGGCATTGCAACGTAAACTGTGTGTGCAGAGTACATACCGCGATAGTTAGTACTTCCAGTAATGGAGTTAAAAAAGGATACAGTTTGCAGTAAATATAATGTGTGGGAAGGAGCAGTGTCTCTGACAGCATTCCTCCCTGTCGTCGTCGTAATCTTGTGACACATTTTATATACTACATTGCCTAACTTTACCAAAATCTTAAGAAACTTCTCAGTACGGTATACGGTCTCTCGGCTTCTCATGAGCTTATATGTTTCAGTTCTTCTTATCAAACGAGGGTTTTTATTGGGGTGTAGGCAGTCAAATGCATGGTGCACGCTCACTTTTCCTTTCTATACTAACTTCGTGACATCGTCTTTGGAAGAAAAAGTTTTGAAAATCCCTTTCGTGGGTGGTGTGCCGCTGTTGTAAAATGATAAATTTTAAGAAAAATGTTATGCTGCAAGGGTCGTAAAGTTCAACGTGCTTTATATTATAACGTCTTCTGTTGCAAATGCACAAAGTGATTGTGTGCTTTCTTCTCAAACCTGCATTATTATGTTGAATCCCTCTCCGAAGGTGCACACTAAAAACAAAAATATTTTCAATGTCTAGAGTCTAGAATAGGTTTTTACCGTTTTATTGCTTAGAATATGCAGTAAAAGTGTGCAACGCGAGGATTTTAAATAGCAAAAATTGGAAAAATTCCATGACATAGCTTTTTAGAAGAGCTTTAGAATAAAGACGCGTAAAAGGATTATTTTCATTTACTACTTTTCAAAGGATTGGGTTCTTTAAATACTCGTAATACATTACATGCACTGCCTGTAAGTGTAACTATATATTCAATTGTTTCCATTCCAAGTTGTTTTTCTTGAAAATTTAGTTTTTAAAATATATAGTTTAAGCCAGAACAATATAAATGTTAATGATTTAAATTATTTATCCATATTCAGGACAGTAAGCGGTCATACATAAGTTTTGCATACAATATAATATATGACTCGTATTTGGAGGCGGAAAATGAAATTGAAAGGCAACCATTTCTTATGAATCCAATATTTATCAATCTAAATATTTTCATCTATAAAGATTTCTTCAAAATCGAAACTAAACTGCACTTGACTTGCAGTGAACTATGTTATAGTGTACAGGTATATACTTGTTTTCCAGATTTGCCAAATGCGTTCTTTCGTTTTTTGCGTTTCCTATTTGCAAAATTGCATTATACATTGCTAAAAGTACCTTCAACTACTGTGAAACCAGCACACTTTCGCTGTTTATTCATCACTTCTCTGGTGGTCTCCTTTAAACTTGACAGGAAATCATGAAAACGCTGACGACTGCACACTTTGGTGTGGTTTGGCACTTCAATTTCATCTTCCTCAAGAGACAAACCATACGATATACGAGCGGTTGACTAGTGTGCTTGTTTGCACTTCTCTTCCTTCCAAGCATAAAAAGGGCAAACTATCGAAGTACCAGCGTTTTTCATTGCAGTACATGAAATACTGTTGGCAAAGAGCAACCTAGAACTGTGTTCGCGAACGCACATTATCTGATCCCCGCAAAATTCGAAATGATAGCATTTAAGGTAGCAAAATTGTCCATTAACTTCATCATTCGTATGTGTACACTGCAGTGAACCAAATATCGATACCTTTTGTCCACGGACACATTTGTACTACTTTATAAACCATGTATTCACATATTACATTATATAACTTTTCTGATATGCTTATAAGCTCTATCTTTCGTTTCAAATTTTCTACAAGACCAGGTTTGAGTCCAAACACATGCAAGTTCAATTCAATGCATATTATGTACTTCCAGCCACAATATGGAGGAAACCCTTTGAGCATCACTTGAAGAATTTGAAGCCAAATGGGCAAACTATTCAAATTTTATGGTCCTGACTAAGTCAGAATTATGTAAAGACGTTTAAATGTGATGCCATACTACGACAATTCATTCTTTCCTCCACCTCTTTGGTGCA
>JAQFYG010004369.1:0-11114 GCA_034694325.1 Entomobrya corticalis | reverse complement strand
CTATTTACAATTATGAAATAAATGGTGATAAAGTCACTGATTAATTGTGTTTTAATGATTATTGCCAATATTTAAAATATCGTTAAATATTAAATATTAATTGCATTATGTTTCATGCAAATCCTATCATTAAAGTATTTGTACATTTCTTTCTATTTTAGAGATCGTTATAACTTTAACTTTCAAATAAATACATACACATTGTTTAAAAAACGACAAGGATATTATACCTATCCAATTTGTTAAGTGGAGAAAAAGGAATGAACAAGCAAGAAACGAGTAGTTTTTTTCGTTGTTATTTTTATTATTTTTTCGCCTCGAGGTGCAAAAAAACATGATGAGCTTTAAAAAAAGAATAATAAGAAGAAAAAGAGGACAAGACAGAGAGAAAGAGAGAGAGAGAGAGAGAGACACTAGAGAAAATTCTACTTTTGCAGTTGATTCCAGAGAGAAAGACGAGTCGACAGACACTTGAAAAAAAGAGACAAACTGCATAGAACAGAACAAAAATAATGTTAAAGTGATCATCATTAGTCTTTTTGGTCGGGACTCGGGACTGACAACGACAACAAGATGATGATAGGGTTTGAGGAGATGAGAACTGAGAACTGAAAAACAGATCCAAACAAACAGGATGGAAGGAAAGAACAATGTCAAAAAAACATATATCTGTACTCGTTCATTTTTTACTGCTTTTCACTTGTCTTTCTGACAATGTGAAAAAAAGACAAAAAAAAACCAGTGAAAATACACTAATGTAATATATATATTTTGCTAACAAACCATAAAAACCACCAGAAGAACGACAAGGGAGAAAGACAATGTCATCTTGTAATTGTTTGATCTTCCAAAATAACAAATAAGAGTCAAGTCAACCTACGTGTTTCTCTCAAGCCCACTTCCATCTTTTCTACTCATCTTTTTTATTTCTTCTTCTTAGCTTCAGGAAATGTTTCTTGTGAAAACACAGAAAACAAGCTTTGTATACTTTTAACTATATTTCTATATTATTATTATTAATATTATTATTATTTTATAGTTTATATATCTGATTTTTTAATGAAAATGTATATATATTTTGTTAGCTTTTGTTGACGTGTACACCCACACTCCACATTCCCCAAAGTACGCCCTACTTTATATGGGGCACACATGCATAAATAAATACACATAAAAGGATATGAAAAAGGTTAGTACAAATAAATGATAAATATAAAAAAATATGTAGTACATTTTCTAATGTTTACTTTTAATACTAAAATACGTATAAAAAAGTCTGTTTGAATACAAAAGTTGTTTGTTGTATTTCGATTTAAAAAATAAAAAACATTGACGTCGGAAGTCGGAACTACTACAACTACAACATAAAGTATAACAATTGTTTTAACTTTAAAACCATGACAATGTTTTCCCTCATGACTTTCAACAACATATAGATTATATACCTACATAAATACCTTCCAGAAACAAAATCTCAAACAGCTACTAAAACAACAGAATTATCATGATAAAAAAATATGTTTGTGGACAAAACTAAATGAGATTTTTCTCCCTACTATTTGTAGAGACAACGAAGAAGAAAATTGCAATTGCAGATAAAAAATATCATCTCTTTTTTCAAAACCTCGGTGCCACTAAACTACAAAATGCAACTCCTTTTTAACCGTTTAATAAACATTAAGTTTCAAGTCGCCCCAAATCTTTGTCTTCGATTTCCTCTCGCCTCGTAAAAGATTCCCATGCATTTCAAAGTGATCATTTAAAGTTTAGCATTCCAATTTACTTCGAATGGAGTTTTCTTCCTCCAAACAAAATATTTCTTTTTTATAACAAGTCGCTGATGTCTAAAGTGAGAAAATACCCTTTAAAAAGTATGTTGATGTCTGTGAAGAAATGCAAATTAACTTGAGAGTAGATATAAAGAGAGAGGTGGAGAGGAGGAGGTGAGCAAACAGTCATTTCATTTATTTGAAAATGGTTCCTCTGTGAATTGTAAATCTAACAGACTCCTAACGACTTTGAAGAGGGAGAGAGCCCGAGTAATTAAATTTGCCGTGCGAAATCATGCATTCCGTGGTTGGTAGTAGACAGAAGAAGAATATGTTTTAAAAAAACGTTAGCTGTTAAACGGTTTTTTATTGTTTTTTATTGCAACAAGAGGCAAGCATGCAATTTTCTTTATTATTTTAAAACTGTGTTTAAAAATGCATGAAACATTATACGTCGTTTTGGCATACAATATATAATGGAATGTGTCGGTCGGTGTGTTGGGGATGCAGGTGCATAATAAAAATTGCAGTAAAAATTATAACACAATCTTATACGCCACCTCAAACCAAGAAAACCAATAATTGTTGAGATTGAAATTCAAATATAATATTCAATTTCAAGTTTCAACAGAGATTTCAATAATCATAAAACAGCAACTGCAACAGTTTTTATGACAAATAGATGTGCTATTTTTAGTATTCATTTTTTTAAACAGTTGTTGTTAGTAACTGCACGCACGCAGACAAGACAACTGCATCTTGAATTTAAAGAAAACTATTAAAAAATATACTAACAATTAAAATTATTTAATTTTAATATACAAACGCTGCATGCCAATCAATTCAATGAAGAAATTTGCATTTTAAACAGGAGATAAATTGCCGATAAAGGAAGGCACATAGTTTTAATCTTAAATCAAACAAACAACACCTTGACATTTAAACAAATTATTTGCATAATTGGCTATGTTAGATGAAACAAAGTTTATTACGATCAACTTCATCTCTGTGTCTGTGATTTAGAAGGCCATCCGAACAATAGGGAAGTCGTAATTTTTTTTAAACTTTGTAACAAAATTGATTTTTTTTTCATCTTCAATCTTTCCGGGTAATTAAAACTCACATTATTTTTTTAAATGCGCAGCAATCATAATCCCAGAATATCTTTTATTACATGTAATCATGTGTGTGTACCTTCTCGTTATTTTTACACGCACGTCATACAATAAAAAAATTGAATATTTAAATATTGCAAACAGTTTAACAAGCGCTCATCATTTATATTTTTTCCTTCGCCACTTTTTACGATCAACTATAAAAAAGTATCCTTTTTTCCATCTTCCTCTTCTGTCCTTCAAACATTGTTGCAAAAATGCTCATCCTTCGTCAAATTGTCAGTGTGATTTGTATTCTTACAAAATCTTTTTTAACGTTCAAAGGCGTATCAACAACAAAAAGTTATTACAGTAACAAGAGACGTTTCAACTACAAAACGACACCTTGTACTTATCCTAAACGTTATATTGTCATCATTATAATTGTTGTCTCAGGCTCAAGCCCAAGTCCTAAGTTTAAGACGAAAAAAATGATAATTTTTTTATTTTAAAACGATTCAAAAACGAATGTGTCTTCCTCAGTCAGTAATAATAATTACTATTATTGTTACTGTTATTACTATATATTTTGCAAAATATACGATTATTGGAGACGACAACGACATAATATATATGATCTATTCTTACATTCAAAGTTTCCTGAAAGAGGTTTGGAAAAAATGTCCATAAAAATAGTAATGGTTCTGTGGCACCAAAAGAATAAGAAAAAATAAAAAATAACTGCCTCGGTCACAGTTAAAATCTGTATTTAATGTTTTCTTGTAATGGTCTGATGGAAAAATATACAGATATTTTCTTTCAAATTGCGTCAGCGTTGAAAAAAGGGTGAAAAGAATTTTTAGCAGGAAAATTTCCAGTCATTTTTAATTGTATGGGGGACAAAACTTTATAATATGATGATAATGATTCGTCATCGTCATACATAATATTTTATTTAGGAATTCCGGTCAGACTTATAATAACAATGTCATTTCCAGCTTTTATTGTTTCTTGATAAAAAAAAAAGTACGATTATAAATAAGTGAAGTACTGGTTAATGATAATTGGCCAGAATCAGCAAATTTTTAAGAAATGAGACAAAACAAGAACAACTCATTTGATCTCCACATCTGCATTATTTGATATGAACTTTTTAAAAAAGTATGAAGATGTCCTTTTAAAAGTTATTTTAAAAGATAAAAAAGGAGTTTTTGGTTCTGATGAGAAAAAAATGTTCTACTTGGTCACATCATTTACAAGATAACTAAAGTAATAATGTCATTCTTTTTGTTATTTTGTTCTTGAAAAGTCAAAAGTGATCTTTTTATGAGATGCTTTATATATAACTAACTAATATATAGGTGTGCAAAGAAAATATTAATGTGTTTTTTGCACTTTCTGTAATCCATAAAGTGTAAACATCGCCCAATATTTAACTGCCACCGACCTTTCTCTCGCTCTCTCCCCGTTTTTATCGTTTTGATCTTTTTGGTCAAAAAAATATTAATGCATTATTTTACCAGTTTGCTTTCTGCTTTCCTATTAGTTGTAGTAGAATTTTATTAGTCACATGTCACATGATCTGCTCCTGGCTATCATTTAGGTATTTATTTTACAAAAGCTTTTACCAGAAATGGATGGGTTTAAGTCAAAACAAAAATAATATTTTTTTATCTAAACCTTAAACACAATATTGAACTGAAACATTGAACTTTTATATAAATGACACTTGTCAAGTTCTTATCTAATTCTCTATAAAAGTAAATAACAATTTGATACCTAAGTATATATTTACAAACTGTGTGACATGTCTCTTTTTTATTTTCTTACTTAGTTTTCCTTCCCATTAAAATATTATCGGGAGACAATATTTTTTTTGGTGATGACGATGATGACGGCGTTTTATGACATGGCAATTATAATGATATGCAAAACAAAATTTTCTAAAGATTTTGATACAAGTCTCTTGTCTCTTCTCTTGTGTCCAATTGCATATTACAGATGTCCAATTTTTTAAATTGCTATCATCGTCTCACCAAAAAATCTGATGTCCCTGCTAATATGCTCCAAGCCATACTACATATATTTGTGTTCATTATCAATTGATACGACTCCTTCGACATTTTTAAGACTTGTGTTCGTGCGACGCATCTTTAATCTTCAATTTTCAATTCAAACAAAACTGTTATGCATCATTGCTCCTCATCTCATCTATTCCTCATCTACTCCTACTATTTCACCCGCTCATAATTCTCATCAATATTATTCTTTTAATAATAATTCCGACAATCCTTGTTTTCTGCAAGGATCATCATAAATTCCTTGGCGGTAAAGAAAAAAAGGAGAAAGGCCAACATAACATTTTTATTCGTGTCGGCCCTGTTTCATCTCATTATAAATTATGATTGTTTTTTTTTTGAATTTCATAACAATACCTAATAAATGTTACCAGAGATAGCTCCTACTACTACTATAATTATTACTCAGATTAAAAGCGCAAAATGTGCACACAATTTTATTGTTATTATCATTTGATTATGTATTTATTATTAAAAACTATTATAACATGTTGCAAAAAAAATATTGCAGAAAGAAGATGAAGGCGCAATCTCGTTTGGCGGTGAGATCATACTTTGTATGCAACTCCCTCTCAACTGACCCGCGATGATCATTCTAAAAAGAATGAAGATGATGATGATGGCATGCGAGAAAGGGACAAAAAAAATCTGTGCAAACTTCAAATTCAAACTAGAGTTTAGTTTAAGTTTAATGATCAGAGAGCAAGTGTAAACTCAATACTGTACCATTTTTATGATAAATTTATTGCGAAAAAATGCTGCAGTCAAAAGTTATCGTGTACTATATAACTGCATGCATTACAAATACAAAGTATCCAAATATTTCACCCATGCCAATGATCATCACAAAAAGACACGTATGAAAACATATAGGCATATATCCATCCATATTCCGTATAGCTTGTTTTATTGAAACCCTTTTTCTTTTTGTCATATTTTTTCCCTCCAGACGAGTATTAACTTTAACTCTATTTTTTTAAGTCTACAAGAAGAAGATGAAGATGAACAAGTTTAGAGCAAGGTCGAAACTTTAGTAAAAATCCCGTTGCAGACGAAACAGTCAATAAATTGTTTGCAACAAACGCGGCACCCACTTCAAGACAATAAGGAAAAAATTACAAACATTCGTAATATTTTTTGTTGAAAATAATATGTCAATATTAAAATACTAAAATACAATGTTTCAATAATCACAACAGTTAAAGTTAAACTTAAACTTGTGATTATTTAACAATAAAATTATACTTTATGAAGTTTAACATTTAAGATGGTTTTAAAATGAGAGACTTTACGAGTGGGCGGAGGACACAAAAAAAAATATTATGATGACTTGACTGACGGTCGACGGTGACGATGACGATGACTACCTTTTGACGATGGACTTGATACATAATCTACCTACCTACCTAAGTGCATACTTGCACAGTAAATAAAAAAATATGTACAAGGTGACATCAAGTAAGTTCATTCTTGTAAATTGTTTTAAAATATTTTGTCCGTTAGCTCATAAAAACATGCAACGAATTATTTCTTTTGACTTGATTTTTTTTTTAAATTGTAAAGGTAAAGGTAAAACGATACTGCACACAGATGCGCCGTTAAAGTTAAAGTTTTAAACAATAAAAAGAAATATGAAATATTGTTCATTATTCATAAAGAGGATTTTACATTTTTAAACTTTATGAAAGAACCGGTAGTTGCACATGCAATCTTACTGCATTAAATAAATTTTTTGTCCAACTTCCGCCCTTTCTCTGCCAAGCTATTAAACAAGGAGAGAAAAAAAAGCCCGGGCGTTTTATGCATTCAACATATTGCAGTGATCAAATGGCTGTTTAAAAAACTTAAGTTGATTTTCTTTAAAAACTTGAACTTTTTCTTATTGTTAAGTAATTATGTATAAAGGGCGTGTGCTCTAAACTCTAAAGTTTAAAGGACCTTCTACTAAAGTCCTGCAGCTGAAAAGCGTGCCCGGTTATTTATTATGACCATCTTTTCATCCTTTGCACGTGGTCAAAACTTCCAACCTCTTGGTCTTTTTTTTGGTTTTGGTCTACAGCATAGATGACAAAATATATATAAACCCAGCAACTGTAATCTCAAGAAGAACAAAATGAACTCTGATTCTCTTGAGTTGCTTTTTTTGTTTGAAGTGAGCACGCATGTGGGCCCAAGCACAAGTTTCGTAAAGAACGTGATCTTTGACAGATGATGAAAAACGGACGATCACTTCCGGTTCTTTTTAAACAAGAAATAATAAAAAAGAGAGAGATTGAAACCTGATATATACCTAACTAAAAGGAGAAGAGTATGAAGCACAACAAAAACGTGTGCTGTTTTATCACCATCATCATTATATATCATCGGCTATTGTCCTGATTTTAAAGTGGACTTTTTAGATTACAAGATTAAGTGAATATAAAAATGTTTCACAAATTAAACCGTTTTTTAAAGTTGATATTTCATCTTAAAAATTAACTGACAACTATATATAGAAAAAAAACGTGATGTTTGCAGATGCCCTCATCATCTTTAACAGAATTGAGCACTTTAAAAAATAAATATGAAATAAGGATGTAGTTTGATACCTATTCAAAGTTATAGCCACGTGTGCGTAGTGCGTGGGTGCGCGATATGTATTACAAAAATATATATTTAAAAGTTACATAACTGATATACTTACTCTCGAGGAAAACTGTTGATAAGCCTGGTCGTCAAAAAACAAAAGAAAAGCTTGTAATGCCCCATAAAAATACGGTTCTTACGACTCACTCAGCTGAAAATTTTACCTATTTCTTTCCTGGAACGGCGACCATTCGAAAAAAGTAAAAGAAAAACGAGCACGTGGGATGCACAAAGAAAACCATCAACACTTTAAGAAACAACCACTTTAATTCAAACTCAGCTCCACTTTGATTTTCATTTTCCATTTCCCTCTAAAACTTAATCCTTTTTTATACCATTCATAACATCTACGTAGATAACCAGATTAAAATGCGTGGGCGTAAGTTAAGTATTAATTTTCACTAGAATGAAATCTATTCTCTCTATTCTGATCAAGCTGCTATCTACCAAATTTAGATTGAAAACTGACCTAAAAAACGTTTAAAACCAGCAGCAGATGCTCAACATTTTCACGTCCTTCCAGATAAGACGATGACTAAGATATGATCTAAGATTTTTTGGTCTTTTTGGTTGCTGACGATACGCAAACAATTTAATGTTCATTTTTTGGGCAGAATTATTACTTCAAGTTTAGGTTTCAACTATAATAACTTGTTGTATAATATGCAGTAGCAAAAAAACTAATACATTCATGTATAAAAACTAAACTCAGTTTGCATTTCAGTTTGTTTAGCACGGACGAATATTGAATATAACGACGACGAAGATGATGATGATTACGTTTTACTTTTTTTTTCTTAGCAAAGCCATAAAAATGAAGTCAGAATGAACAACGACTTTGTAATGCAATGTTTAAACTTTTTTTTTGTTATAATCCAACTCGAAAACTATCATCTCTCACTTTACATCTTGCAAAAAAAAATTATTATTGTTTCACGTTATCTTAAGTGCCTTTATAACTACTTAACTTCAAGATTACCAGCATTTAGTACTTCCACCTCATCTGCTACCACACTATCGTCGCTGCCACCCATTTTTTTAGATGCTGTATAAGTACATATTATATTTTTTGCCTTGATAAAATAGTAATCATAAAATAGTTATGAAATATATATATAAAAATAAATATATGTGATTTTTAAGAACTATCCTTGTATCGTGTCTCGTTAAATGTGCATCTGCAGTTACTTTGTAAAATCATGTTTTGAGTTAAGTAATAGCTTGTTATAATATAAACACTTTTTTATTCCCCAAGTTTTAAGATAAACTGTGTAGGATTATTCTAGTTTCTAAAATATTTTTGTGTCCACTCAGCAAAAACATGATGGTTTTTAGTGTTAAGTATACATATATTTAGCATATTGTTCTATACTCCATTAATTAAAATCTTAAATGCATTTCAATAAAAATAAATTGTTTTTTTTTACCATTCAGGGGCTACTTGAGACGTCCATGATATATTCCCAAAATGCGGAATTAACCCAGTTTTTTCTTCTTCGTTTTTGCCTCAGAATTTCGGAGAAAGTTTTCAATAGGCACTATAAATAGTTATTTGAAACGACACCACAAAAATCAAATAAATAATATTTTTATAGAGAAGAAATCACATCACGCACAGGACACACGACGATGACACACGAAACAAAAGAAAAGTTGACTCTTTGACACACGCACGCACACAAGTCTTCTTATTAAATATATTTTTTATTGTTTTTTTTTCAATTACTTTTTTATCTTGAAATACTGTCGGTTGACTAACTGGAGAAGTAGGAAGTCAAAAAAAGTACTATGAATACAATCGGTTTATTATTATTTTTGAGCGAGGAACAAGACCAAGTCAAGTAGCTTTTGTACGTCCGTTCCGCACAAAAGAAGAACAAATGATGCGTGTGTTTAGCACACATGAATGGTCAGGAAAGTACGCCGCTTCCATCTACTTTTCTGCCTGTTGATGAGGAACGGGGATGATTATTGTTTTCAAGCTTTTTTTCCTGACTAGCCCTTAAAGATCTATAATGAGTATATAAAGAAAAAAGCAGATTATAATAATGAATTAGTATTTATAGTTTATTTTTTATTAGCACTACACATGACACACGCTCTTGGTCAATGAATTTCATTGATATTTCATTATATATTTTCCATGAGAACTCTTTAACAATATAATACATAAAAATATTTTGTTTGAATCACCTTTTTACAATGGTTTTATATTCTTCATGATAATTCTATTATCGGAAACCAATAACGACACGCGACTCGGATACTTGAAATTTAAAAAATAGGAATAAAGCATGCACACGATCACAATTGACAATAAACCCAACTTCGAAAAAAAATATCTAATTTTTGTGTCTTTTAATTAATTTTAAACTTTCACTTAATATTTGTTCCTTTCTTTTTTTGCATTTCAAATCAACAAATTAACAAATTGTTAGTTTTATAGAACAATGTTTTCTTCTTAACTTGTCAGCACTACTTATATCATAAACGGTGATATATGATCTTTATTTATATTTTTTATGACAAATCTTTCTCAATTTTCCATCCAAGTTAAAGTGGAAACACACGCGACTACTGATTGTAAACTACTGAGCCTCTTTCAACCGATTAGCATGGGATTAAGTCAGTCATATTATATTTCTCTTGTGAGAACATCTGAACCGCTACTACTTACAAAACAGTATATTATTTTTCTTGTTCATGTGTATCATGTCATCAACCATGTCCCTCTCACTCTATCTATCCCAAAAAAAATAAGTTCACCCAACACCAGAACCACCACTGCCAACACCACCACCGCCGCCGCCGCACTCCATTATTATCGTCATGTTCTCATCTTCTGTGCCTTGTCGTTACATTCATTTCACATTTTCATCTTGTTTTTGGTGGGCTTGGGATATCCCTTCGACACGAAAAATCTCTTTTGCTACTTTGTATTCTCATTTGGACAGGAGACAGGACAGGAGCAGTTCATCTCTAAAGAGATGTATCTTGCTCACAAATTTTTTTATACAAATAATGTTACTTTATATGTTGGAGATTTGGGTGATGAGAAAATTAAGAGATTTTCAGATCAAGATTCAGAGAGGATCTTTATTTCTTTGAGGGAATCAGTTGGATTTTTGCTTAAAGTTTAAACTAAACACTTTTTCTATCCTTTTATTTTGGTCAGTGTCAGTCGGTAGATATGTGATTTTCGGTAGTCGCTAGTCGGTCCTATTACGACTCTGGTCAGGCAGAACGTGAACAAGATTATAAAGATTTTCAAAAGAGAATGCCGATGCCGACGATGATGAAGATGAAGACGACACCCAAGAAAACAAAATAATATAATTAGTTATGTTTATTTCTTTTAAGGGAGAAATATAAAACAAAATTTAATGTATGTAGTAGGTGTTTTTTTTTCAAGCTTTTATGTTTAGAAAAATATAAATCCTTCCTTACTAATTACTTTTATCATAATTTGCCAATAAACATATTTTTATTTTGTCACAAAAGTCTAGAATCTAGAAGAGAACAGCCCCTTTGTTAACTTAATAGTCAAT
>JAQFYG010004368.1:0-11115 GCA_034694325.1 Entomobrya corticalis | reverse complement strand
TGGAAGGGCGCCCGCAGACGACCTGATTTCTAGTGTCTCTTCAATAGTGTCTGTTCCTATGACTGTGGATACCTTGATCTCTAAATTCTTCTGAAACATGTTGATAATTTTCAGAGCCAAGATGTGTACGGAGATCATTTACTGTATTTGAAAATCTGTCAGTCATGCGTTGTGACGAAACTGAGCTTTTTCCTCCATCGTTAGCTCCGAGTAATGCATTTTCGAATGTTTCGTCGTAATCCATTGTATTTCTTCAGGATACTTTGAGATAATGTGAGAAGTTTGTATATTTTTTCTAAATGTTCTGTATTCTGCTGCTATATAATTTCGAGGAAGTCTACCTTGTTATCGGATGAATTTTCCCCTGATTTTCATATCGTCTCCGATCCAAGATTTCGTAAATAACCTCCTCTTATGCTGCCCAATATTCTAAAACTTTTAACGAATGGAGACTTCCGAAACGAACGAAAAGTCCTTTTTTCTGGATACCTTGTTGTCAGAAAAAGGTATATTATTTTGTGCTTAATTATATTTGATTTTAGTTTTATATTTAGATTAAGATGAAAACAAATTTTTTTAAAGCCCTTGAAATCTTTAAAAAATGTAGAAATGCCAGTATTTGGTTGACATTGAATAGATCCGAGAAACATTAACTGATATAGAAACAACCACATGAGTTTTAATTTAAAAAACAGACACTTGATGTATGAATTAAAGGACATGATTTTTGGTAAAAGATTATTTTTTTATTTTATATTTGCAACGAGAAAGATTTTATTTAAATTACATTTACCTTTTCCATATCGATATAGCATTGTACAAACATTTGTATAGTTTCATTGTTTTTATAAGTAAATTGTACCAAAAAAATAAGTACAATGTAATACTTGTTTATCATCTTTATTCGAATATTTAAAATAGTATTACATATAGTGATGTCTCTCTAAAGCTTTTTTCAATATTAAGGAAAATATAATTATCTTGTTTACACTTAAATAATTGAGAGTAAATCCCAGAGGAGAACCTTCCAGTGCCTAAAATGTTCTTGGGGTATGTATGGGTCAGCATCTTGAAAGCTATGCAAGCTCAAACACAATCATTAGATAAAAACATTATTTTGAATGTTTTAAGCTTTTATTTAATTATTTCTTAAATTTCATTTAGCAATGTCAATTTCATAGGGCTCAGTTTCATTTCATTAATAAAATTTTAATTGTTTTGCATTTTCAATTTTGGCTCATTCATTTTCGCTTATATTATTCCAATTTACAAATTCACGATTATAGTCCAGTCGTATATCCTATTTTCGGCAAATACATTTGTGGAGTTCTGAAGTATTGAATGTCAACGCAAGAAACATTTTGTTTTAAAAGTTGGTAAAATCGTATAAGCATAAACGTCACACACCTGAGTAGAGCCATTAAATACAACAATAAATAAGAATAAAAAGTAAAAGTACCCATGATGAAAAGCGTTTTCTAAATGCGTTTGTGGCTGCAAGGCTAACCAGGAAGAAATATGACTAAAAAACTTATAAAAATTCACTGGCAAGTGCAAATAATATTTATGTGATAGCTTAACAAAATTACTGTATTTAAGCTGTAGAAAATACATAATACGTCGACTGTTTTTTATAACGACGCGTAACTATTTTAAATTACAGAAGTAATATTGTTTTTGTGCGCATCTGGCATTGAAAATAATTAAAAAATTGTTGCAAGCAAATACTTTCATTATTGTTGTATATAAAAATTCACCATAATCTCTAAAACCAGCATAAATATTTAATAATGACACATCATGATATTGCATTGTAAATACAATATAAAAATGTTTTAAACTAAATAGTCCTTGGATATTATACGGCTGGATAATATTATGTCAAAACAATTATAAATTAGCCAGCCAGACAAAAATATGAGTTAGTTTCTCTAAAACACTGAAAAGTATAATAACCTGTTTTAAAAGTATTGTTTCCATAAACTTTGTTTTAATCCATTATATATTATTACTCGTCATATTTCATTGTCGCCACACATAAACAAAATAGAAAAGCGTTCCTCCGGATTCCGGAATTTCTAAATTTCTACAATGGGTTTTTATATTATCATAACTACACTTATTGTTGGGGCCTTATTTGCTCAATTTACTTCTTCATCGCCTCACTATAGCTACCAAGGTAATTAGCAATTTTCTTTATCAAATTCAAAGCTGTAAATAATAACTTCATATAATTGTCTATTAAGTAATGATTTGAACTGTCACTTTTTTCAGGTAACATGATGAACAACCTTATTGTCGGCGGTGAGCCTGTTAAACAAGGGGAGTTGCCATATCAATTACGTCTACAGTTATTCAGCACACATCATATTTGTGGGGCATCATTGACTACGGTTCGCGGTATCCAAGTGGCTCTTTCTGCTGCACATTGTGTCAAAAGATTAGATGGCAGCGTACTTTCTCTGGTCGCTGGCGACATCAATTTGAACGACACTTCAGGATTAGAACAAGAAAGACAAGTAGCCAAAATAGTTGTCCATGAAGAATACAGCGGCACTTCCCACTCCAACGATTTGTCCATTTTGTTTCTGGACAGTCCATTTGAATTGAATGATAATGTTGCTATCATCAAACTACCAGAAGAATCAGAGCAGACAGTGGGACAACTGGTTATTTCAGGTTGGGGTAGCTTATATGGTGGAGGACCGACACCCAACACACTTCAGAAAATAACTATGCCTGTGGTTGATCACGAGGTTTGTGCAGAGAAATGGAAGCATCATCCGGACTTTCCTATGGAACTTGGGGATGGAGTACTTTGCTCGGGTGTGCCAACTGGTGAAATGTCCCCGTGCCACGGGGATAGCGGGGGGCCTGCAAAAAGTGTTGCAGATGGATACCTCGCCGGTATAGTGTCTTTTGGGGATCGTAAGTTTTCGACAACTAGCAAGCAGTTACATAAATATACATATAATCATTTACTGAATTTAATGTTTTATAAACGTTTAGCATCCTGCCAGCACCCTGACTATCCATCAGGCTTTACCAAAGTTTCCAAATATATCAACTGGGTCAATGAACAAGTTGAACGTTATGAAATGGAGAAAGCTTGAATAGGTACATTGAAAACAATATAATAAGATGTTTTACTTCTAATGCTGATTTTTGTTTTAGAACCAATAACCTATGCACCAAGAAAATTTTTGAAAACTTATTTAATATTATTGTTTCATCAGCTATTTTTATTGTTATTCTGCTTCTTTAAAACTATGACAAAGTCCTTATTCTTTTATTTAGCTATTATTACTATATTATGATAATATGAATGTATAACAATTAATTGATTTAAAACAAATTATACTTCAGAATTGGGAATTACTAATAAAGACATGAAATTAATTACACCTTCGAAATTTGTTGACAAGTTACAAAATTGTTGTTTTTTGATAAACTTTTAAAAGAGTAAAAGAGAATTTGGTTTTTCACTAATAATATTTCAATTTAAACTAGATTAGCAAGTCAACAAGAAAGAAACAGGTCAGTTTTTGAAAAAACATATAAAAAGTAAAACGTGGTAGATATGCTATTCAAATCGACAATATAGGTAAGGCTGACATGAAACAGTCTGAATTTGGGTTTTTATATTTTATTTTATTGTCTCAAATTGTTTGAGAAACCTGGGTCATAAATTGAGATAGCATCATTCATCATCGTATTCCTTACGTACTAATATGTATATATTCTATTCTATAAAAAGTTTATTCATGTAACGGATAAAGGCGCCTAACATTTTTTAAATTTCAAAAGGTGAACTATATGGGATTGTGTAGCAAAATTATACTTTTATAAAATCATATTCAATATTCAGACATGATGATTCTACTTATTAGTTGTGTACAAATATTGCAATGCATATGCTCCCAACTAAATATTTATTTGATACGAGGATTATTATGAAAATGCAGGAAATATTTTTTCGTGTGGGAACAAAATTTCTGTCTGTGAATGTGTGAATGATTGCTCTAGTGTCCAGTCGCTTCATCTAATTTTGCTCAAAATTGATATTCAGATTTATTGGGTACCAAGGGTCTCTAGTATTGGGCAAAATCTACCCTTGACCTCTGTTGACCCCACACATAAAACACATAAAGAGGTGTGCCATCTAGCTGAAATTTATAACTTAGAGGGGTTCAAACACGGGGAATCCAATAAAAGCGGTGTTGTGACACCATGATCCCACTTGACCCCTGCGACAAGGGGTCAAAATATAAATTGGAGATATGGAGCTGAAACTTAGAACGTGGGGGTTTTTGATGACACGAAGTTCAATAAAAATAGTATCATGACCCTACAACCTCACCTGACCTCTGGGAAAAGGGGTCAAACATAGATGTTCTCGCGGTGCACTTGTTAGTAGGTGTGGCTATGGTGTATAGAAAATGATGTGATATTGGGTTTTGCCGAGTAGAGTAGTGGTAGGTATGGACTTGTAGATAGCACAAGTTCGGTATAGGAAACTTGTGGATAAAAGTGCCGGTGTAGTAAACTTGTAGACAAAAACTCGGTATAGTAAAACTAACATGAAAAGCTTGAATGTTCTCCGACGTGGAAAGGATACGCAGTTCAATGTTCTCGAAATCTTAGGATGTATTGCCTCTTTTAGGATGTATTGACTCTTTTTAGGATGTATTGACTTTTTTAGGATGTATAAGTGAATACGATGAGAAAATGCTTGAAATAACTTTTAGCTTTTGATCTCCAGAATTACGGTAAATGTCAAAGCGGTTGGTTTTATTCTAAATGGAAACAATGAAAAACCGCTAGTCAGTCGAGTAGAACCTTCGGCTGACTTCAAATCAATAACTGGAGATCACTTGTAGAAGTGCACTCGCCTTTTTATACTGTGGCGAGTTACAACCTTATAACGTAAAATGCCATAAGTCAAAGGACGCTTAAAACAAAAAGGACAAAGAAACTAAATGCTTTTAAAAGTACATTTCACAACTGCGTAGAAAACAAAAGGACAAAGAACCCGAAGGCTCGAACTAACAAAATTGGGAGCAACAAACATCATTCTCCTGACGGTTCGTTTACATCTTAAGCTTAAACATAATCCATAATGTGACCTCAATACATAAATTAGTCAAAAAGGGAATATTTCCTTGCAGCACAATACGGACCTACGCAAAGGCACACGGGTTTAACTCAAAATACTTCTTAAAAAGACGTAAACATAATACAATGGCTTGCTATTTGCATAATGGCTAAATAAATTAACACATAAAAATTCCTTACATGAAAAGGCAAAAACTTTAGGTAAAAAGACACTCTTCGCAATTTTAAGTTGCGAACAATAGAAATCAGGGCTAGCGTGCTGAAACTTAAAACTTGGGAGTTATTTATGTCGAGGAATTCAAAAGAAATAGTTTTATGACCCCATGATCTCACCAGACCCCAATATTAATGATTGATCTCGGATCATATGTTCATATGTTTACATATTTATTCATTATTAAGTGCCCGGTACTGGTACTTACTAAGAATACAAGGTGAGAGCAAACAATGTATATATGTCTGTCCGTACGATAACTCTAGAACGCTTTAACCGATTGGTTCTATTGGTATTGGTCAATGGTAAGAACTGATTTTGGGTAAATTCGGTTAACTCCCAGGTGGTCAAGGTTCAACATTTTTTCATGCTAAACATCATTCAAACGAAAATGACAGGGAGAACCTTGATCAATGGTTATTTTTGACCTTACCCATAACCCTGGGGGCAAGCGGCAGGGATCATCTCTGAACTTGTCTACGCAATAACTCAAGAACGCTTCAACTGACTTCAATGAAATTTGGTACACATGTTTAAGTAGAAACAAGAAACAATTCCAAAGATTTTCAGCAATATCGATCGACCCCCAATGGGTCAAGTGATAAAGTTTAACATTTTAAACATATATCATTATTACATCATTCGACCGCAAATTAATAGAACTTTGATGAATTATTATTTTTGGCCTAGCACATATTCCAAACGCACAGCATTCGATGCATTATTCAAACAGATTACCAGAGCAACCTCTACGATGGCGATACAATGTTACAATAATACATATTTTTAACATCCTTAACATCTGTAACTTATTTCGATCGGTGTTACCCGATTTATTTAAAATCATACCAAGAAATATGTTCTCATTAGTTAATATGGCATTGTATGGTCTGCTACCTAGAACAATAACACATTGTATTCAATTTTCTATAAGCATTACATTACAAACAAACATAATTTACATTTTCTTATAAATGGATGATTGTAATGTATTTCAATTCACCTAATTCAATAGATCAAGGTAAAAAGAACGAATACGTAATTCTTACGAAACTCATATTGAAATACTTTATGTAAGCTTTCAACATTTGGACATAGCTAAATAGTGAAAATTAGATCCTCAAAGAGTGACACGTCATTGGTAAAACGCTTCAGATTTCAACATCTGTTTTTCATAAATTATAACTTCTCCATTTAATTTTATTTTATTGTTAGTAGCGAACAATTCCAGAGAGAACGAAATGCTAAGCATCTTAATCTGCTACTTAACCATACTTGGGAGAATCTCCTCACATTACAATGGTGCGGCTGCAAACCCCGAGAAAATAGATCCCGAGCTGTTGGCACTTTTGGAAAATGGGGGAAGGGCAAATGCCCTGGTTTTTTTTGAGGGAGGTGTACAGCCAGCTTTGGACAGGGCAGCTGCGCTACGACTTAGTGACCGCGATCAACGAAACCAAGCGATTGTGGACTCCCTTAAAGAACATATGGACGAGTCTCAGGGTGGCGTAGTTCAGACTCTTGCAACAAGAGGCGCTGGTGACGCTGGTGGCTTCATTTACTTCAAGCAATACTGGACTGGGAACAAACTTTTCATCAAGGATGCGACTGCGGATACTCTCAAGGCTGTGGCTGAAGATCCTAAGGTTCTAAAGATCAAGATGGAGCCTATTGGTATCATTGAACCAAGTGAGGATGAACCTGAACCTGACACAAGTCAAGCACCTGGAGAACGATTCAAGAGGGGCGAGGGCGGCGTGGGCGTATCAGAATTTTGGAAGTTTGGTCTCTATGGCATTAATATAACTCAGGTGAAGGAAGCGTGGGAGGAGTTAGGTGGGAACAAGGGGGAGGGTGTCATTGTTGGAACCATAGATACTGGTGTCCGCTACACTCACGAGTCACTCCGGGATAATTTTGTCGGCATCCAATATGGATGGTATGATGCAGTAAACAAACGGCCAGAACCGGAAGATATATCTGGACATGGCACCCACACGATGGGCACATTTGTGGGAAGCTACGGCATCGGAGTGGCGCCTGGGGCAAAATGGATGACATGTTTGTCCTGTAATGAAACCTACTGTCCAGGGGAAGCACTTTTGGACTGCATAAAATTCATGGCTTGTCCGACACTGCCAGATGGTTCAAATCCAGACTGCACTAAAGCCCCTCAGGTTATAAGCAATTCATGGGTAGTACCAAGGGGAGCTGACGACTTTAACGAAGACATTCTACATTGGCGTGCCATGGGAATTATCCCTGTTTTCGCGATAGGAAACAAAGGTTTAGGCTGTAACACGACTAGAGCTCCGGGAGAGAATTCATTTGTCATTGGGGTGGGGGCAACTAATATAAAGGACCAGGGTGCTCCAAGTAGTTCTGTGGGATGGGCGTCGGATGGTGGCATCAAACCTGATCTTGTCGCTCCCGGTGGAAGTATTACATCTGCGAATTTTGTAAATGACACTTTGTATGTGACAGAAAGCGGGACTTCAATGGCGGCCCCACTTGTTGCTGGGGTGGTGGCGCTTTTAAAAGTGAGGAAGCCTGACTTGACTTTTGACGAAGCATACGAGCTTCTAACAAAAAACACGGATATCGTTCCTTTGAATCAGCACCCCAATAACCAAGAAGATTATTGCGATGAAATGCCAAAGGATAACCCTCCAGTTCCCAACATTTTCCTGGGATACGGACGCGTTAATGCCTTGAAAGCTGTAAAAGCTCAGACACAATCATTAGCCAAGCTCAAATAGGATATTAACATATATATTTTTTGGCTTAAACAGTTGTGCTTAAATTATTAAAAGTCAAATTGATATTGCTTGAAAGAAAATGTCCAGGAAGCTTGTCCAAAAATATATCCTCGTTTTCTCAATCTTAAGCTCAGTTCCCATTCGTACATTACATCTACAAATGGCATATACATCTACATCAATTCGATCAATACATTTTAATTTAAATTTGTGTCATCAATCATCAAGGATTGTCTGTCTGTTTGCTATTTGTGTTTGTATCAAATAATTGCAATTTTAAAAAGCATTTTTTGCCATTACCAAATATATGCATATACTGGTGAACAGAAATGCGTGTAAATAAAGTAAGAAAACAATAAAACATTTTAATAATCTAACTTCATATCTTGTAGATTTTAAAATTATGTGAAACATTGGATATTTATGTGAATTCTTGAACATAAATGCAAATGTTTTGTTGTACTATTCTATAAATTGTTATTTTGAAAGGAAAAGATAAAAAACATGCAAAAATATCTTGAATAAGAGCAGACTCGCACAAAACAAATAATACATCGGTATAAATTGCCCAATCTGTTAACTTTATGGCTAAACGCATTTACCCAAACAAAGTTAATCTACCTTCACATCTCTTATCGTAACAAAATAGCATTTAAATCAAATTCCATAACGAGTTATCAAATTGTTCTCCTTGAGATGGGCTTATCATGTTCTCATTTTTTCATTATTCTTTAAGTCCCAGGGTAACAGCCCGCGAATCAATATAATTTTTTTTCAAGGAGTACCAGTTGAACAAGAGGTGGTTCCCTATCAACTAAGTCTCTGGTTCTTCGACCAGCGTCATTGACAACGGTTCGGGATATCCAAGTGGCACTTACTGATATTTGTGTCGACGGATTCAATTCCAGCATCTTCACACTCATAGTCGGCGAAATTAATTTGGTTGACACGGCAGGAATCGAACAAAGAAGACAAGTTGTCAAACTAGTGGTCCATGAAGAATACATCATCAGCGATAGCGTAATTTCTCTCAACTTGGCCATTTTGTTCCTGGACAGTCCATTCGAACTGAATGATAATGCTGCGACAGTCGACCTGCCAGACCAGTCAAAGGAGACATTGGGAGATCTAGTTATTTATGGATGGGCAGTTTATTTGGCGAAGTCAGGATTAATGACATTTCAAAACATAAACACGTCTGTGATTGACCACTTGTCTGCGCAGAAAAGCGGAAACGCCCTCCGGATTTTCCCTTAGAAATTGGTGACGGGGTACTGTGCTCAGGTGTGGCAACTGGGGATATGTCTCCGTGTCATGGTGACAGTGGGGGACCTGTGAGGAGTATGCAGCTCTGAGAACTATTTGTGGGGAATTGTGTATTTTGCGGACCGTAATTTTATTTATTTTTTATTCATTTCAAACTAGAAAATTGATACGAAGAAATAATTGATTCAAAATGTAAGTTTGATTAATTTTTATCAGCTTGTTGCTAGCATTCTGACTACCCATCGGGTTATACTAAAGTTTCCAAATATATAAATTGGATCGATGAGCAGGTGAACCTTTACTTGATATAGATTTCGATTTATTTTAAGGTTTCCTTCGTTTTCTGAAAATCATCATATTATTGCTCGCATTCTTTAAAATTATGATCTTGCTTTAACTTTACTTTATTTATCGTTAGTATTTACAGTCATTTATAAATTTTTATGCTGTGATTTTATTTTACAATCTACATTAAATAACGTTTTATGACTTTAGAATGCTTTTTTATGAAATTGTTGAATTACAAGAACATTTTCTATGCTGGTCTTTACTCTAGACTTCAAATAAAAAAGGATTCGTTTATCAGAGAAAGTACTTCGGTTCGATAATAAAAAGGCATTTGAAACCTTCTAATTCTCTTTTTTGCTCAATCAATTCACTTTATTTCATTTTGTTTGTTCAAAAGAGCTTATGGATTAGATAAAAGTTGTTGGTGGAAATAAAAACATAGCCTGCACATCAAAATCAGAAAAATACGGGGAAAGATACGAAATTGAAACAATTAATATCTCAACAGAAAACATTCTTTTTTTGAGAAACTTTAATCTCTTACAGTTAATGAGGTAATTGTTACAGCCTAGTTTCTACGTAAAAAGTGATTCTGATGACAAAAAATTGGTGCTAGTTATGTTGAGAGAAAGTGATTGAAAGTAGTGGTTCTGTTTGATGCTTTTTAGGGAGAAAGTTTCGGTTTCAAATGGAATTACGTACTTATGTAATAGCAAAATTTATGGAATGTTTGTTTGGCATGCTGTTGATGCTAATCATATCATATTCTGTATATATTGTGGCAACTTTCCTTTTTCTCGTTAATTAGAAAAATATATGTTATCCGAGAGAAAGTAAAAGGGTGAAAGGTGATAATTGGCTGTCCTAAGAAAATGGGCTGACTTCCTGGTGATTTGGCTTTTTAAACTTTTACATTTACATTGCAAATTGAACTCCGGAGAGATAATTTAAAAAACAAATTTTATTTCTTTTATTAAAATTCAAGTTTCCCTTTCTCGTTGATTCAAAATAAAATTTGATATTTGTGGAAAGTTTGTAATATTTTGATAGCTTTGATAAGTTGATGATGATGATTTAAATAAACATAATGTTTAGATAGCGTCATCAATCAAACTGGTTTAGTGAACATTTAAATGTCTGGAAGTTGCTGTTGTACCGGATCCATTGATTTATTACTAAATTTTTAAAACAATAAGATAAAACAATAAGAATTTCCAGAATAGTGAATCGAAATAAATGCAAATGCTTTTTTGAAGAACTTACTCGTTTTGTGTCCATGTATTACAGGACATGAGCAATGTTGGACATCTCCCCTAATTGTTCCATTTTTATACATATTTAACCTACAAAACAATTATTTATGATAATATTTTTGTTCTAATGAAACTCTATTCTAAATACAAAATTAACTCTTTGTTATACCAAAACACTGCAGATCCTCTCACAGGTTGTGCTACAATCCCAACTGAACTA
>JAQFYG010004367.1:0-11115 GCA_034694325.1 Entomobrya corticalis | reverse complement strand
TTTTTTTGTTGGTTGATAGGTGAATTTTTACGATTGGATATAAGTGAAAAAGGCTGTACAAATGTGCCACTTAATTGGGATAACCAAGCAGTATCCTTGGATACTCATGGAAGCTGCGTGAAATTTTATGATATGCCGTATTGTCGGGGGAAATATGTAGCTTTGCAGCCTTATCATGGAACATTCCAAGATAATTTGGAAACGCTTGCGTTCAAGCAGGTTATCAGCTCGGCAAGTCCTTGTGGACCGAAAGTACCTTCGGGAAGGTACTACATTCTTAATGGGGCAGATGGGTCGTTGTTAACTATTGATAAAAGGAATTTTTCCGTTATTGCGAAAACTTTACCGTTTAAACCGTACATCACAAAAAATCAGCAGTTTCAAATTGATAAAGTAAGTTTATAGAAGATATTTATGTTAATTGTTTTAGGAAATTGAAGGATTATATTTTAATTGACATTTGAAAAGATTTCTGTAGCAGACTACGAGATAATTCCTCGTGTTTACGAAGACCTGAACCCGTTGACCTTTGACATGAGTATTTCCTCAAGACAGTATCCGGTGCGAAGAACGTGGAAAATCGAAAGCGTTTATAGAGGAAAATATTTGATTAAAAATGAATGGAATAACCGCTGTTTATACAAATCGTTAGTAAAATTAAAAGTTAAATTTAAATTTTATAACTGTCAACTTTGTTCACCAAATTGTTAATATTTTGTTTTAGGGAAAGCGGAAAGGTTGAAGAGCACGATTGCGTGCCATGGTCACCCAACCAAGAATGGATGTTCAAAGCTATCAAAATCCAACCATTTTTCCCATCAAAAGAACAATTAACAAAACAACCAATTCGACCAGATGAACAATTACCATTTCAACCCCAACAGGAAGTATTCCCACAATTTCCAAACTTAAATTTAAATAATTTATTTCCCCGACCGGCACCTGGAGAACCTGTTCACTTTCCAAAGAATCCGAAAAAGAAACAAGTTCTTAAAGATTCGGAAGAAGAAGGAGATGAGGACGAAGAGGATGATGACGCCGATGGGGATGAGGATAACAACAGCAATGCCAATAATGATCCAGGATTTAACAAAGCACATGTTCGACCAAATCCGATTGTTTTAAATCCCCGTGAGCCCTTCCCCCCAGTACAAGGTCATGGTATTTTCCCAAAAGGCACTCAGTTTCTACCGCCAATTGGTCCTGATGGAAAACCAGACTTTTCAAAACCACCAGTACCTCAGGTGCTTCATCCAGGACGTCAACCATTCCCAAGGGAGCCGGTTGTCTCGGATCCGAAGAAACCTGTTTGGCCTCCAGCACTTTTCGGGACATTTGGACCTACGCCGCCCACTACTACGCAGGAACCGAAAAAGAAGGAGTCGGAAGAAGAGGAGGAGAACGAGAAGGATGAACCGGAAGAGGTGGATCCTGAGGAAGAAGAGGTAGATGCTGATGAACAAGAACAAGGTGAGGAGGTGGACGAGGGGGAGGAGGAGACAAGCAAAGAAAGGGATGGTGAAGGGGATTCCAGCGCGGAAAGGGACGAAGAAGAAAGAAAATGAAGTTATTTCTTAAATTATTGTTTACTTTAATTGTTATAATTTATCATTATAATTATTTTAGTTGACGATTTTAAGTGTGTTCCATTGTTAAATATTTTGTTATTTTGTTATAGTGTTAATCAAGCATTTACGTTATATACCTTATAGCTTGACTTGAATAAATATAAACAAGTTTTTTATAAAAGAAGTAGAGGCAGGTGCCTATCTTGTTGACTGAGAGCCTTTGTTCGTTTTTGCATAGAGCATCTTTCAGCGTAACCGCCACTTCTGAAAATGTATTACCAATTGTCATATGATATGTTGTGCATATTGCGTATAAACAACAGCAGCTTTTTCACTTCGTCACAAGAAATTTCCACCCACTCATCTCACCTGGTGATCAATTTAATGACATTAAAGTATATAATTATTATTTTTTGCATCTGGTGAAAACACTTTTAATCGGATTATTTAAGTGTGTAATAATTAGATAGGCTGTTATGATGAAATCAGATCAGACGTGATATCCAGCAGAACAGAAGTTGGAAGTTGAAGCAGTTGCCTGTCATGTGTTTTTGTTGTGGCTTCGTCATCATCACAGAAATGATGGAGAATGGGATTTAACTTAACTGGATAGTTTGTTAGTTAAAGGATTAAAGATTAAGTAAATGCAAATAAGATGGGATTAGGGGCTGGGCTGTGGTGTAATTAAGAATTTTCTGGGTGGGATACTTTTTTGTTTTGTTTTTTTAGTCATTGGTTGATGTTGATAGTTAAAATGTTACTTATCTTGAGTAAGAAATGGACAAGGATTAGGTGATGATAATGATAAATTTTTAAGGTGTTAGTTAAATGTGGAATAGTTTTAGGTGGGTTGAAGCTTTGGAAGTGGTGGTGAAGAGTAACTATTAACGAATATCAATTTGTAAGGTTTAGTTTAATTTGCTGGGAGATATAATGGATCAGTTAAGAAAATTGTTTAGTAGAAGACTCTATTTAAGTGAGATAATGTCGTTACGTTGGGCGCTGGGTGTGATTTTCGTCCTATGGGCTTTTACAACAGTTCCTTGTGCTGCGGTAATTATTAACTTAAGTTTATATTTCATAATTTATAACTATGATAGGTTTAATGAATGTTGTTTAAGGATATTTATTGTTGTAATTATAGGCACAAGCTGGCCAGTACTATAATACAAGATGTAAGTGTATTTGTCCAGATCCTCAGGTAGTTTTTGGAAACAATACTTCAGGTGCCAGCAGTAGTAGCAGCAGCAGTTCGGTAGCCACTTCGTCGAATCGAACGCTGTACATTAGTAATGCAGCCCCACCGAATAAGTGGTAAAGTTAAAGCCCATATTTTTGTTAGATATTAAAATGTTGCTTGTTTGTTGTACAAGTAATTGGAGATGCAATTTTCTAATGTTTGTATTGTTTTTAGTACGTGCGATTTCGTAGTTTTACCAGAAATCGCAAAATCCTCAAAGGACATCAAAGGGAGGGAGGGGGAGTTTTGTCCACGTTGTGAGTGCAAATATGAAAGCAGAAACCTACAAATTATCAAGGTTACAAATATAATTTATCTTTAAGGAAGTCAAATATGTTTACACAAATAACTAATATAATTAAAGTGGTTGTTTTAATTGGTTTTCTTCAGGTTGTAGTCATAATAGTCATGTGGGTGGTCTCTCTTCTCGTCATTTACATGCTATTTCTGATGTGTCTGGATCCGTTGGTGAACAAACGGATAAAAAGCACTGCTTATCAGGAGCACACCAATGAGGACGTAAGCCTGTACTAACAGTTTTAATAAAACAATTTGTCATCAAATTAGGGAACAATGAGTAATTAACTTTGCAGGACGAGTCAGTCGGTGGAGGCAGAACCTCTCATCCCATGCGGGTAACTGGCTCCTCATTATCATCAGTGACATCAACATCTGCAGTTTTGGCAACAAGCTCTGGGCCACCTGCCTCCGCAGCTGGAGGTGTACTCAATCGCGTTGGACATCAAACATCAAAATGGAAACGGCAAGTGCAGGAGCAACGGCGCAATATTTATGATCGGCATACTATGTTAAATTGAAAGTCACCGTTACAAAAAAAGCAATCAAAATTTTTAAATCGTTTCGTTTCTGCTCGTCAATAAACTTGCTCTGTTGTATTTAAAGTACAGTTAAAAAGTGAGCATAAAAAGACTTTAGTTTAAAGTGAAGTGAAGACTTTTTTTGCATGCTACAAACAAAATTTTTAAGTGATAAAAACTTTAAATTTAAATTAAAGTAGTTTTACGTTGTTTTTTTTTCAAAATTAAACCGTATATTTTGCACGTTTCCTTAAAATCACCGACTAACTTTACTTTCTATCCAATTTGCTAAATGATTGTATCTCTTGAGACACCTCGTTTTTAATTGATGGATAGAAAGTAGAGGATTCAATTAATATTTAGTTTAAAAACAACCGGTTTTGACACACTGATAGATATTCTCCGGAAACAAGGAGTATAAAATATTGTTTTTGATTATGCTTGTTGCCATATAAGGACTGAAGTATTTGTTAAAGCAGGCTTTATTACTCGATTATATAATTAGTGTACATATTATTATTATTAGCGCTAACGGAGTCAATTTTTTGAATACACACATAACTTGTTTATAATTATTTAAATAATTACTACTATAATTTCTACTTACTTTTGTTAGTTGATCGTATATTATATAGAATAGGCAATTATTCACTCTACCTATTTACAATTTTACTATTCGTGGTTTATCAGCAATATTCAAGTGTGAGCGCAGCTGTTGTATGAAAAGTTAATAAGGATTTAACTACGATACATCAAAATTTAACTATGCCGTGATGTTAAGACGAATGATCAAAAATGCCGGAAACGACCTTTTTTGCCATCTATTTATCCTCCGCCTCATTGATTCCATGTCATTTGCAATTGTGGTCAGCTGGACCCTTCGGTGACATGAGAATCCAAGAAAATGGAATAATGGTCAGTTTTCTATTGACAATTTATATTCCTTTGTAGCCCATCTACAAAAATCTCCGAAAAGATTATACCGAATATTTGGAGAGGAAACTGTTTAATTGATCTTTAGTGAAATGTACTAGTGTTATTTAAATGAACAATTACTACCCTTCATGCCACTTTTTGTTTCTCTGAACCTGTCTATATAGTTATTAGTTTAAATGGTATCGTTATAGGTACCTTTATTTTGTGCATTCCACACTGGCAAGTTAAAGTGCTCTTGGTAAATGATTTAGATATAGAGCATACGTTGTATAAGTTACGTTTATCGGTTATCAATCCTGTTTACATTGGAACTGTAGAAAAATATATAATTACTGCTATAATTTGTTAATTATCAACCTTTCAATCATGTCAACAGTATTTTACACGTTTTTTCTTAGAAACTTTTGATCAAATCTCTATACAAAAATTATGTAAATAAAGACACTTTAAATGTTTTTGTTTGATTTAAAATCAAATCTTATTTTTGTTCATGTTGAATGTATAAAAATTATGAAACGAATATGTTTTAGTTCCGCAATAAAATCCGATGTTTACACATGTCATTAATAATTGATTTTTGCAATAATTGTCATTTTTATTTTACTTTTCACTTTAATTATTTCATCGTCATTTCCTTTTTGTATCAGAGTAAATTGTACAATTTACATTTATAAACATACGACAAAAACATGGCTTTATAGCAAATCACACCAGAAACTAAATATGTATTTCAATCATAATTAAAAAATGAGATCGCATATAAGCATTGGCAACACAATAAATAATTTTTAACTGATCATCAGTGTGCGTAAGATTGTACAATTATTATGTTTTTAAAGGCAACTTATCTTACTACTAGTTTTGTTAGTAGCGAATGATCTTTTTGAGTATTTTTTAAGGACAAACGAAAGACAAAATATTTTAAAGTTTAAACTATAATTAACACAAAATAGAAATAGTTTATGAAAAATTAATTGGGCTACTTACATTTAATACCTTACGCACCAGTCATATTGAAGGTTTTACAAGAAACATGGATTCAAACCAAAAATCCTACTTGCTCTACATTTTTTTGATCCAGAGTCGTTGAACTTTTAACTTTAACTGATGTCGTTTTTTAATTTAGCATATTTTTTTAGCAATCTACTTTACATAGCATAAATTAGTTGATCTTTTTTCGTTGTGATATCATTTATGTTTTTTTAAATAGAAAAAAGTCTTATTTTGTAATTGATGCTGATACTTTTCTTAATTCAAACAGTTAAATATAATGTACCTTTAAGTTTAAACAACATTTCATTATGGATACTGTCAACTGTACTGTTTTAGCTAAAAATACATAAGTACAAGAACTTTTCAGTTTTAACTTTCCAAATATCATTCTTGACCAATATACTGATATTTATATTACGAGCAATGTACCAATTTAGCATTAAACTTTTTTATCTTCTAAAACAGCTATATTCACATTTTTGACTACTTCTGAAAAAATTTGGTACCCTTTAGAAAAACGGTAACGCTAGATTTCTACTTAAAATAGTTAGTTTTGTTAGTATTTGCAACATTTTATTTAATAAGTTTTTTTTAGTTAGTTGTAGTTAAGTACAAACAACCAAGGCAGGATAATTGTTTTTAAAAGTCAACTTGATTTTTAGTCAAATTATATGATATTGTCAGAATTCTTTTCTCATTTCGTAGTAAAAAGTACTGATAGGTACACTCCTAAATTTTAAAATGGCTCTAGCTCCTAGCTAAACACTAGTTTACGTATAATAATTTTTTATGCAAGATAATTGCACAATTTAGTTTGTTATTATTATCATCAATTTTTTAAAGAATTTTTTTAGGCATTACTTCTCTGAAAGTAGCATTAAAGCTCTTTAAAAGATACATTTAACTCTGTCATCTGTAAATGGTTTACACAGAAAATCTATTAAGTTAATTAAGAAACGAATAAAAACATCTCTGCTTGTTATTTGTATAGGCCATTATTTTAGAGAAGAAATCGTTTAAAAAAAATCAAATTCTATAATAGTTTAAATTTAAGTACATGTGCAATTATATATTTTTACATTGTTTTCTTGAGTTTACTTAAAAATTAGGGAATGGATACGTATATATTATTATATGTTGTTTTGTTTTCTATTACAGCATATTGGAATGATATGAATTTTTCAAAGACTTGCTGACAGCATTGAACCAGTTTTTAAAATTTAGTTTCAATTTTATAGTCATTTTTAAACTTTAAAGGAAGAATGGTTAACAAATAGAGTAATTTTAAGGTTAGAAATTGGAATTCAAGCACAAAAGCACACAAGGTGCAAGGACACAGGATGAGAAGGAAATATATTTGATATCTTATTTAAATTTAAACTTTAAATGTATTTATTTTTTTCTCATGTTCATTCTGTAACTTTTTTAAAGCCACCTCTGGGCCAATTTAAATTGTGATTATCTCTTAGCTTCTCTCTCTTTTTCTCTTTCTTTTTAATTGCACCACAAATTAATGTTTCTTTGTTTCTCTTTTCAAAAATCTGCCGAAATCTCTGTGTGGGACTGAAGAACTCTGGAAGAAAATTGTTGCTATATCATGTACACATTTATATTTTTTCAAACTTTCAATTAAACTGATTAAACTTTTAACTTATCTGCAATGTTTTTTAGTCTAGAAGTAATATTGCCAATTGTTTTTTTTTCTGAAGTGGGTTAATCACCATCATCTGCAGTGATAGTAATTATGAGATAGATTCATCGTCTAGTAATTATGTTGACAATTAACAAGCTGTAATACTTATACCATGCATTTGTAAATATAGCCTATTGTTTTATCATTTTATCATACTTTTTACATCAATCTTTCATTACGTGTCAATAATTTTGGTTAAATTGTTAAAGGCGGTAACAAAATATAAAATATATTTGAAACAGAGAATTAAAAAATAACGATGACATTACTTTTTGGTGGTTGATCTTTTCTCTATTAGCTAACTACTCGTATTTAAGTTTACTAAAATCTATATTCTACCTCTATTTCTTCGTGATATACAATCCAGTTTTTAATACGAAATTAGAACTATATACTCTTATCGGTTATGCATCACAATCATCAACATGAACAAAATTAAAAATTCATCTTTGAGATCCATTATTATTTTCTTTTGAGACTTTTTGTCGAGTTCTTTTGTAAAAACTTGACTAATGACTAGAATAAGTTTTCTTTGACAATAATTAAATGAAATAAAAAATAGAACTAAATAATTTGTCCGTTAACCTTTTGTTTTCTTTTTGCTACTTTTCTTTTTTCTAGGTTTGCGCGCCTTAACATTACCTTGTATACTTTCAAGGTCCTGACGAGGCTCCGCTGGTATCGTTGTTCTTATCTGCTCATTCCTGCTGACTACTGAAGTGTCTTTAGAAATGTTGCTGCTACCACTACTGCTACGTATTTTTTCTGTGTTACTGGTGGTTAGTGATGATGTAACCGTTGGAATCCAACCGTTGGCGAGTTCCTCTCTGATTAAGGCTCCGTTTTTGACGGGATGAGCTATTCCATTTCCATTTCCATCTTTAAGGTTTTTTGGAGAAGTGCAAGTGCTTGCTGGAAAGTTATTATTGCCATTGAATTTTTGACTTGGAGTTTTGGAGTTAGCTCCTCCTACTCCTCCACCTTTTCCCCCTTTTTTGGAGTAAGTCACGTAGAAAAATTTCCCAAACAGCACCAAGAAAGACAACATGTAAAGGAACAACCACCAAAGGATCCATTCTGGATAGTTGCAACGGTTTATCCATAAACCAACGGAACAGACCACTAATGTATAGCAAAACTGGGTCTGTGTAAGCACAAAAGACAGATTTAAATGCTGGTTTTCCATTAAAAAACTAATTATTTACAGTTTAAATAACAAGTATTCTTACAATTTGAATCATGGTCATGAACTTTTTATACTTCCTGGAGATCTTCATATCTGTAGCTGTCATTTGATAGTAGACGTACATGAACACGTGCACCCAACTATTCACCATGGCAATTATAGCAGCTATAATGATAAATGCACAAAAATTAGGCTTATTTTCTTTTAACGTTCACAAATAAACCGTCAATATAAACGGAATGAATTTCAAAAGATGCTTACTTGTTCCTCCCGGAGCAAATTTAACGCCGATCCAAGTCGCTGGAATGATTGTTGAGTGATGGTAAAGATGAAGAAATGTTAACTGGTTGCTCTTCTTTTTCCACACGAGGAACACTGTGTCGATAAGTTCCAGGATTTTTGAAAGATGGAACATATACAGTAGTGTCATTACCTAAAAATAGTTTATAAAAAACAATTAAAATGCTTCAATGACGTTTAATCTCAAAGGTGTACCATTAAAAACTCACCCATTTTGCACTTTTCCCTTCCGGCTCCAACGGCTCACATAAAAAACTATAGTTCATTGAGAGAACATGATGTGTAAGCTAAAGTAGAAAAATATAATCATCACAAAAAAAGTAAATTGCACTGGATTTAAATTTTGACAGAGATTTATAGTATAATTATTTGATAATCCTTCTTACTGCAAGTGCCATGAAGCCGTTGACGCTAATTGTGATAAAATTATAGTAGCAAAGAAGACGCTGGACCATCCCTCCGGGCTGACGATTCTTCATATATTTTGGTCCCAGCATTAAAGTTAGGATCAAATATGTTAATACGAAGGATGCTGCGATATCCGGATTGTGCATCATCGGATACTCCAAGGCGCGCTTATCTAAACAAAAATTACAATAAGTTTTTAACAAGCAATTAACATTTAAATTAAGAAATGGAAATACTCTTTTCTTACCAGCCGTGTGAATAATTTTCCAATAAAAATTTGCAAAATAGCTCAACCCCGGGATCTTCGCCAGGGTGGTTATCAACACCGGATTCAATTCCGACTCCTTTCTCTCCCAAAGCATTTTAGTGGGCATTCCACGAAACAATGGACTGCACATTTTTAATTACTTTAATGACAATTAAACTCTATGACTAATTAAAAACAAAATTTTATGAGCATGAGCAGTATGTATGTTTAGTATATATATCGGCACTTGTTCTTTCCGCTTTTCTTTAAAAATTAACCATTGATTAGGGAGATTCAAGGTGAAAAGGTTAACTTTTGTGACTAGATGAAAAGGAGAGAAAAGTCCTATAAAATTCTACATCATTTTAATACAAACTTTTAACGTTAACTTTCACTCTTGTGCGAATATCGACCACCTACACATTATTTACAAAGAAGGAAAGGAGCTTATTCCTACAATTATCTTGAAAATGTTAAAATAATTTTTAATTGTAGTTCTCCAGCCCAGCCTTCTCTCTCTCACACACAAACAGACACACATTTAAAAAATAAAAAGGGAAGTAGGTTGTGATGAGGGAGAGCCGACTACTAAACTGACTGACACCTTCACATAAAAAAGCCTAAGTGAGTTTACACCTTTCTCCCTTTATTTATTTTCTCTGGGAAAAAATAATAAATCTGTGCATTCGGAAGTGCCTCAGTTTTCACTTTACCCCTTTTCTCTTTCAAGTAGTATGTAAGTATTTCGGGGTTTTCGGGTGCTGGGGCTACTGCTGCTGCACCCAAACTTTCCTTTTCACTTACTATTTAACATACATGCTTTGTTTTCCCTTCTTCTCTACAGTTTATAACGGCCAACGGTTTTTTCTCGTTTGATGTAATGTATTTTGTTGTCGTTGCGTTACTGGGCGACGCCAACACCAAATCCATAGTGTGTTTTTAGATGGAGGAGTAGGGATAACGCTGTGATATATCATGACATGTGTGGTTATGGGAACCGACATTTTAAAAATTGTTTGTTTTAATTAAATTATTTTTTAATTGTCTTTTTAAATATAATTATGGATTAGTTAATTGATTGCATCTGTTTTTAATAGTGTTTTTTATATCGGTCAGCTTCAACTAGAGAAAATAAGGTAGTTCATTATTATCAAATATTTTGTTATATTCTTGTTTACATGATCATTATTGATGTTACCGTTACAGGGATTAACGCATTTTTTGACATGTGGACTTTTGTTTGCGGAGACTGAGCAAATAGCACAGATAGCACACACCATTGACGCCACACAGACTTGGTTTGGTGATGTGATGACGAGACATTTTAGATTTAAAGAGGAGCAAAATATATTGAAAGACATGCTTTTTTAAAATATGGGGAGCAACGCCTAGAGATAATTTCCTCACATAATTTTTTTTGGCTTTGAACTAATATTTGAATTCAGTGATGGGATGAAGGGGAGTGTGAAGTAACATCTGTTGATAGAGAAATGAAGTTGTTGTTGTAGCCCAGTTAATTATAATTTACGTTATTATTGCAGACTTCCTCTTGAATGGGATGCAAAAATATTTACAGATTTTTTAAGAGGATGAGAGGCGTAGGTGTCAGGTGTGTACTTATATATCATTTATTACGAAGATGAGATTTCGAATCGTAGTTATGTGATTAGTTTGTTTGTCTGTCTGTCTGTCCGTCCGTCTGTCTGTTCGCGCTCTAACTCTTCAA
>JAQFYG010004366.1:0-11116 GCA_034694325.1 Entomobrya corticalis | reverse complement strand
TAAATGGCGTCAGCTATAGGGTGGGTCCGGGTTGAAATCAAATTTGGCGAAGAAAATTGTTTACGTATTTCGCAAAAATGAAGATTCTACCAGATAAAACACATATACACATACCTTTTAGTAAAGCAAACACCAATGTAGCATTACAAATTGAATCAAAAATGAAGTATGAGGTAACATTTTCTACACGGTTCAATCATTATATCATCATCAGTCATCATCAACAACACGAATCTTCATGCGGCTTGTGCGTGATTTCTTTCTGCCTTGTTATTGCGGACTGTTGAGCATGGGCCATGGGCCTGTCCAAATACCAAAATGATGCAATTTCGCTCCACAACAAAGGCTTCGATTGTACATAAAAAATTTTGTTGAAAGTTTAAGTGGTGAATTGTGTGGTGGTGGTGATCAGTGGTCCAATCTATCCATCTATCTTTCATCTGATCGTTGTTGAGGCAGCTAGTAAGCAGTTGTGCTGATTTGATGATCGTCCATATGTTCACGGTTGTTCACATTATTTTTGGAATAATTTGTTTTTCTTTTTTACACAAAAACAACATTAACGGAGAAGACAGACATATTGACCATAAATCATTATTCTGTTTCGTTTTCGTTCAGATTCACCAACGGTTGTTTGTGTGAATTATTGCTTTTGGACTGCGAGTCCAATATGCAGTATGTATGTAATACAATAATATTTTCTGCACTATTTTTTGGCATGTTGTGATTCGGGATTTGGAGCACGCTTGAACAATGACAGCAGTTTTTACTTCGTAATATTTTATCGGTCATTTGATTGCCTTTCCTAGTAATCGTTTTAATAAACATCGTTAATTAAATGATATTATTAAAAATATGGAAGTAAAGCATATATGGACTGTGGACTGACTTTGGTTTACCATTGTGGTCATAATTAGTTCTGCACCGGTACAAGCTGGATAAAATACTATTCAACTCAAGAAGGAAATCATAAAAATTATTTTCTATATAAGAACAACTCATGCTTTCTAACTTGGTACTCGTATAAGCAAAATAATATATGTTTACTTATATTTTAGCAATTTACTATATTGTATAATATGCCATCTCCTTTGATAGGTATTTATTAGAGGGAATCACGTGAAAGCCACCGTGTTTTTCAAGAAGACTATATGTCTAACGCTAATTTAATGTGCAATATTTTGTTAAACTTTCAAAGTCAAGTCACTTTAACGCCTTTTCTATACAAGTGGGACTTTTATTAGTTTTAACTTTTATGGAGCAAATAATTGCTTGATTTAAACATTGGATTTTGTCATTTTAACCATGCAATTGCGTATAATGTGTAAGCAAGAAAGCTAAGTGCATAATTTAACTACCCAAATTTATGAATCTGAAAATTTTTCCTATTAACCATCCATGGCTCCATATACTATGTCCCCGAAAGCCATTAGCATTTGCAAAACCGTAAAATTGTACAAAACATAAAAATAAATTTCTATCATAAACTCACCGGATGTAGTAGGTGATGATTTTCACTCAGGAATGAACACATTTACTGATAAGCATGCCACGAGTGTTTAAGACCATGTAACGAAAATACAAATACATACTCAAATACTTACATCGTCACACGAGTACTGTCAAACTGTCATCCATTTTTCCATATTGTATTAATTTGCAGCGCTTTTTAATGATATTATACACTTGACTTGATGATTGGAACCGATCATTTTCTGCTGTTTCTCACCTCCCACGTTTTGGGAAAGCCTGTATATTTGGATCCAGTTGTCTATACACTCCAATTCTCATAAATCCCATAGACCAGCTTCTTGTAGGACAATACAACAAGCTATGATCAGTAAAAGATCAGAATTACATTGTGGTGGCATCGATAGTTCAAACGAAAGTGATTGAAACAGCAAGCAAAGTTACAATTTTGACAATAAGAAGTAGTTCTACCATAAAGTCATTTTCGCTCAAAGGATGAGTACCAACTGCGTACAAAAAGTTTTTTTATATTGTTAGGCTATTTCCTTCTAAATTGCAATTTTCTTTCGTAAAAACTAAAAATTGATAAGCTTTGAGCTGCATCTCCATCAATGCAATCTTATAGCTGCAAACCCAGCACAAAATTATGAATCATAGAGCATTTGGCAAACTTTTTTTCAGCAAAACGTTGTCTAACTTTCTTTTGCAAACTAAAGAGTCATAAAATAACGACTGATGTAAAAAATGGATTTTCTGTGTAATGTACTTGTTCGGTTGTTCTTACGCTGATGATGATGGTGATGAATTTTGTAAAGCAACTTTTTTTTAGCAAAAGTTGAAAAATTATTAATACTTTCTATAGTCAAATAGACAAGCCTATATCCAACATGATTATCGCCCTTACTGTCCGTTCGTCACTATAAAAGCACCTATGTATATTTTTACATGAAATCGAGAAGAATAACAGATGCTCACAATCTTTCTCAAACTCCTCCAACCTCCAAGAGCAAGAGCAATGTTTTTATATATACATTTTAACCGACGAACTACCATGAAAAATCAAACATTTGCTTGAAAACCTCAGCTAAAATTATCTTTTTTTTCTTGAAAGCTCTGCCCATCATATCGCAAAGCTTTTGCTTTCTAAAACATGTCGTTGTAGGAATATACATTATCTTTATACGATGCTCTTTACTTTGCCCGCTTTGATGACGTCTATACCAACTCTATTTATCTATTGGGGATCCACCACGCTCTCATTTTTTACTACATAAACATTATGTACTTTATGATTTCTGGCAGTTTTTGAACATTCAACGGGGAAAAAAGTAGTCAGCAGATAAACGTTGTTGTATGATAGATTTTTTATTCATATTCCAACACAAATAAACGCTACGGGGAGTAACGGTGGTTCGAGAAACATGTACATTATTTTGTTTTGTACTAATGAAAACATGTATATTTTTCATGCTTGATTGCTATAAACCGTCATAGAATGAGAACATGGTGGAAAATGGCGATAGCGTTAGAATTAGTTGCGAACAAACCGACCACCACCAATTTCTAAGCAAAGCAACAGGAACGTTTAGAGTATTCGTAACCGTTGGACGATCAGTACTATACTAGCTTCTCTTGCGTTGATTTTTTAATATTTCAGTTGATAAAATCCACAGTGAAAATACGCTGCGTTTTTGCTTGCGTCCTGTCCTGGACGATATCTGTTCATTTGACTTTGTTAGCCTGTAGCGTTTAGCATTATTTTATCCGCCATTCCCACAAACTGTGAAGACAGAAGATTCCAGGAAAGTGTTGAGTAAAGGAAAGATACCAAACATAAGCCATGCTCAACCATAATGTTCCGACATCGGCTAGTTAACTATTTAACTGTGGTAGTAACAACTAAATAATGGTGTTTGTTCTTCTTCCTCTCCTGCTGTTATATGTTTACATTAGCAGTCAAATGAAGTGAAAGCCAGTAAAGAAGCAGAACAATTGTTTACTTTACAAAGGTCAAATTCGCAATCACTTTTCTAGTAAAATCTGTTATTCTTGGAAGCGTTTTTCTACAATGTTATATATCTTGTTTTAGAAGATAACAAATTTGCATGCTGGTTGACTCAGAACTTTTCAACGAAGACAATCATTTTTTCACGGTCAGTCAGTGATCATGTGAATGTGGAATAGGTTTCAGAAGAAGAATCGAGAGCAAATGAAAAGAGATTAACAGAACACTAGTAAAGTGGCTGTGGTTAAGATGTTAATGGTGAACAGTGACAAGAATTAAACAATAAAAGGAAAAAAGAATTATAGAAACAATGGGGGCGCTTTAAGAATATTTGTTCAAGAACAAACTTTTTACAAGTGTGCAAATATTAACGTGTGAAAATGAGAAAATAAAATCTAGAGTATAAGGTAAACTTGAATTCATATGATTTTTAATTTAATTACTTTTTAAAGAATGAATCTTATCGTTGTCAGCCTATTGCATGGTACTTATACGACACGAGTATAAATTGTTGAATATATCAGCACTTGACATTACAGATTTTGAAAGAAAACTCCATCAAAACTTTTATCTTGTGGACTACCAAAAAACCTCGAAGCATTCATTTCTCCGCAAATTGAAATCCGAATCCAATGCCATCGACAATGACCTTAGTCACTGGAAGAATGGCATTACAACAACAGCTCTCTACAGAGTCCTGTCGAGTCCGCTACACAAGTGGTCCAAGAAAGCATACAAAAGCCGGCCACGTTGTCACCTTCAGCACCCAGAAAAGTTACGTGTCATCCACCTCGAAGGACTCAAGTGATGAAGAGGAAGAGTACTTTAATAATATGAAACGAGATGCTGGAAACGATGATGGTGGTTCTCGTCAGAACTTTGATGTGATCAAAACCCTACATGAAGGGAAATTCTCGAAAATCCTTTTGGCCAAACTAGATGGTCCTGGAATAAGCAAAGAGCGAATGGTATTGAAAGCTGTGGAAATGCAAAGTTCTTCCAGTGCTCATATGTTTTACCGTGAAATGGACTACAACTATTTACTAAGTCCTCATGAGAATGTGGTCACATCGTATAATGTAGTTCTCCGGTGGAAAAATTATTATATATTTGCCCAAGAGTATGCCCCAGCTGGAGATTTGGGTAGATACTTGAAAAAGTTTGGGGGGTTGACAGAAGCAAAAACAAAGTCTGTGGCAAGACAGCTCTCATCAGCATTGGATTTCATTCATGGTCTTAATTTAGTTCATCAAGCGGTTATCCCAGAAAATATTCTCGTTTTCAACCGGGAATGCACCCTCATCAAGCTATCAGATTTTTGTGGAATGAGACCGTCCGGAAGTTTGGTGACGAAGGGAACTTTTGACTATTCCAACGAGGATGATGACGACCAGCAAATATCTTCATTGTTGGCCTACTCCCCTCCAGAAATTTGTAGCAAATTGCCCCAAGAAAAGTATCATGTGCATGCAAGCATTGATGTATGGGCAGTTGGAATAATAATTTGGGCTTGCCTGAGCGGCACTGGCCAAGGGCCATGGCTATCTGCTGACGTGCTCCGAGATCCATCTTTTCGCCAGTTTTACGAGTGGGCAAAAAAGAAATCCCTTAAAGTGCCAGATGCCTTCCAGCCTCTCAGCTGTCGACTTTTACGACTGATCAAGAGACTTTTAGAACCAAAACCAGAGAAAAGATGCAAGGCCCGAGAGGTTCTCAAGTACCTGAAAGATGACTGGTTGAGCCCCTTATCCTGTAAAAATACCGCCGCTGTCTTGAGCAGACTGGGAATGTCAAGGAGCGAGTCATGTACTTTTGGAAGTAGTGGAAATAATGGAGGATTAACCACCTCAGGCGGAGGAGGAACCTCCCAAAGTTTCAGTCGAGCTAACAGCCAAAAATATGCACGACGTGGATCTGTCTGCCCACGAGCCAAATCTGAAGTTCGGAAAGCCAGGCGTCAAGAGAGTAACAACAACAGCGGAAATAACAATAGCACGAACAACAGTCCGAGGTCGGGTAATAAACAAATTTCACAGCAGCAACAACAAAAAACGAGAGGATCAGAAGCAAACAACAGCTTTAAGATGTCTTGTGTTTTGGAAACGAGCAGAGCTATTCCTTTGAGTACCTCCAAGTCGGCAACATTCATCATGCCACCACCTTCACCAACGCCGGCTTCCTCAGCAGCGCTACCACCAACTGGCCCATTAACGTCAGCACAGAAATGTCCGTAAACATTGTTTACTTTAATGTCTACCACACATCGACTAGTTTTTTTTTGCATAATCTAATATTATTTATAGATTTAGAAAAACATACACAGTAATATAATCTTGTACACACAAACTTTCAACTCGTTTTCGCACGTTTTCCAATTCCCACTAAATCTTACACAAAAATGGTCTGTTTTCTAAATTTGTAAACCAAACGACGCATTTTTTGGAATCTATGTTATTTGGAAACTACATTGTGAGGAAGAAGAACAGGCAAAAGAAATCTTTTTACTTATTATATCTTGCGGTAACTAGTTTGTTTGTGAAAGGATTGGCGTCTCATGTCTGCCAGTAATAAGGTTGCCGTAATTTTTAGATAAACACGGCAGCAGGTTATTAAAAAAGTAAATGTATGCTTTAAGTGATGATATGATATAATGCCCAACAAATAAATAAACACAAGAGGACCATTCAAAGAGCTAAAAATATTTCAAAGCAATCATCGTTTGAAGTTTAACTAAAAACAAAACTTTTTAACTCTCGTTAAGTACTAAAAAGTCATCGTACGATTTGACTGACAGACTGTCTTGTCATTTTCAGACAGGCAAATCAATATTTTTTCAACTATATTTTTCAAAATTAGAAAAGTCTTTTACAGAATTACATACATTTTCAATAGCAGACAGATACTTAAACTAAATTTAATGTTAAAAGGTATAAATACCTATATTTAAGCTTTGATCATAAAAAAGCCACAATAATTAGTGCATAAAAATCGTTAAAAATGTCTGTAATTATCGTCTTGTTGAGAAGCAATATCAACACGAAGTAACATTAAAAGCATTTTTATTGCACAACACAGCGCTTTTTATTCCAATTTTTATACTAACTTTAAGTTTTAGTCACCAATTCAAAGTCGCGTAGACATAAAATAATAATAAACTATTAGCATTACTGTCACATAAAAAGAAACAAATTCTGCAAAAAAACACAGTTTATTTAGGTTTATTTTTCTCTGATGAATTACTTTAAGCTACGGAAAGGACAGATATAAGCTTATGCATTTCCAGACACACTTTATTTTCTATTTTTACAAGAAGGAGAATGAAGGAAACATGAAGTTTGCGTTGGGGTAGGATGGGATTCTTTTTTACTGCCAGAAAACGGTTTCGGATCATTTATGATATGTTGATGATGGCTATATGGCTAGACAGGTTTTTACTTTACGTATCAGCACTCTGCCAAATCATTTCACTCCAGAAAAGCAGTTATGATTTCGGCGAACATTAGAAAGTTGCAAAATTATGGTTTTTTGCGTTGTTGCAAACAAAACAGAAGAACCCTTTATTGTTGTTTTTGCTGAAGTATTTAGGTATTCTGCTATAGATATAGCACATTAATATTATAAATATGTATTTTAGTATCGTTTTAAATAATTTATGTAAGCGTGAAAAAAAAATCATGCGCCTAGTCAGTCACTAGTTTTGTGAGAAATATAATTTTTTAATATTCGCGTGCGGTTTGGTTTTTAGAAGATGGGTGCACGACGGGTGGGGGTACGTATAATATGATGAATTTATGTGCTGATCTACATGTCTGTTTTCTTTGGTTTTTTGTATATTTTAAATATTATATTAATGTACATAGCAGTAGTTAGAAGCATATATTCTCCTTTAGAACTAGTTCAGTAGTATAGTCATTTACATTATGTTTCTTTATAACCGTCAACTGCATTTTAAAAACCGTCATTTTATGACGATGACCATGATTCATTTGCAGCAGCAGAAGCATCTGTGCATGCTTATTTTACTTGGATGTAAAACTTTGGCCGTTTCAATCCAGCTTTTTTTCAACCGTGTATAATATCCAAAAATCCTGACATCCGTAATACATCCGTAGAAAATCTAAACACCACGCCATGCATGTCCCGTTCTCGTACCAAATCCACTGCGAAAATCCCTTTTGAAATAAAACAGACTTTTCGGTTTAAAATGAAATGAGCCAATCAAAAAACATTGTAGAAGTGGTTATTTCTGCGTTCTATTAGCTTTAGTTTCTTGCGCAATCTTTTTTTCCAAGTTTAAGTATCAGAAACAGAAACATTCAAGTTTGCATGTAAATAGTTGCCCCAAAGCATATTATGGCTTACGGAGATTTACTTTTCATTTCCCAAAGTTCCAACATTTTTTCGATTTGTTAATTTGACCTCCTCACTGTTTACTTTGTATTAATGAGTAAGGAACAAGGAATTCATATTTTTTAAGTTATGATATAAAGTTACACGAAAAGAAATTATGTGTTTACGCAGAAAAGGAACTTTTTTATGAGGCTACTAGAGAGTAAAATGATGTTCGATCATAAGGAAAACAGTAATGTCTGTTCCTTTAGGATAGACATGATTAATCATGAAATTGCTTGTTGCGTCAAGAAATATATATAATTTTAGGATAGTCAACATGCATGCTACTATTACATGCTAAAATTTTTTATTTACCTATTCGTTTCTGTGCTGTTTCTTTCCGTATCATGATTATTTCTTTAATAGATTGCAAATATAATGTTCTGATGGGTTGGCGATGAAAACTTTAGATCGTTATTTTTACTTTAAATCTTATCTAATTGGTTCTATGATATTTCATATATTATGTAAAAATTAATGAGATTTTATGTTGAAATATGTGATGATATCAGTAAAGCGGGGAAGAAAGTTAAGATGTAGAAACATTGTTGGTGGTTGTCGAGGTGGGTTGATGTGATGGTGTGAAGGTTGAAGTTATGAAGTGATGAAATCCTACTATTAATACATTTTAGCATTGAAAGATGTTAGCTATAGATAGTGTTTTTACTGTAAAATCTTATAACTTGTTGTAAACTAACTACCTAAGTACATATTTTGAAAAGTTTGAATGATTATATATGATTTACTTATTTAATTTTGAATTATTACATAAGCAAAACTTGTTTGCGTGTTTGATATTTGCTGCGTACCTATGATTGAACAATCAATGATGAAATGACAGATTATCATTGGAGATATGAAATAGACTATCTGTATAAGAAATATTATATAATCTAAAAAGTATAATTAAGATAAACTGTAAATGTAAAGTGTTACATAAACTTACATAAATACCTAATAACTCTATAGATTTTCATTTGTACATTGTGGAACGGATTATGTATATGAATTGACAGATGGTAAAGTACACATTGAATTGAAATGAATATGTAATTGAGTGGGATCGACATGTTTACTGTCAAAATAAAGTTTTTAAAAAAAAAGGAAAATCAAGGTGAACCTGTATATGTTTTATGTGGTTTCTTTAAATAGAATACTTTCATTTTTTTATAATCATAAACATAGAGCTCATGGTAAAACAGACAAAATTATAAACACAACATTTGCACTTGAATTCATGAATACCCATCAAAACTCTTGGATGGCAATGAAAGTAGGTTCTAAGTTTTTTATGGATGAGATGAAATGCAATGGCTATGATTTCCGCTGAATTTGGCATTCGACATGACTTATTCAAGGGCTGCCCAATTCATTGGAAACCATTTTTTGGTATAAGGTCACTACAATAATATTCTGTGTGTCTATTTTATGTTCTGGTTGGGACGACCGAGAAATTGGGGGAAATGCTTTCCGGGTATTATGCGAATAAATTGAAGCAAGTTACATCAGACGCAATTTTTTTGCATTACAAATCACGGTGCAACATGTGGTGGGGATTGCAGAACAATGATTCGTAAGTAGTACATATGTCATTGTGATTTGAACAAAAGGAAAATATTATTTTGGTTTGCCTTTCTTGGAATTGTGCTCATAATCACATCATAACGATTCAATTTTTGCTAAAAACGATTTTGGACTAAAATTTAATGCGAATTTATAATTCTAACCAAAACGTACTTACAGAAACAGACATTCAGTCTGAATAGTAAAATACAGAACTCTTGTCGTATTTGGAAAAATCAGTTTTTAGCATTTATTGACTGCATAGCATTACCAATGTTCAGATAACTCATAGTTTAAAATCATGAATCTAACTATGACGTATAGATTATCTATACGATAAGCAAGCCTTACTCAAGGGATCATATCATATTTACCACATACCTAAACACGAACCAGTTTTAAAGAAACAAAAAAGCCCAGAAGTGAATAGCAAATCACGTAGATTTTTTGGCCGTTAGCCACAGTTTTGCTCCTTTAAAATTATGCTAATAACAGCCCTCATATATTCTGTCGTCCGACTTTTCATAATTCTAAACAGATTTTACTTTTTCTATTCGCTTCTCAAGAAATCTGTAAAACGCGGGGAAGATTTTAAGTAGTATCCTCTAACATTCTGAAACAAGTACGATCTTGTAATGTGAGCTAGATTTGTCACATGTATAAAAAAAGTAAAAAGGACCTAAAATGTAAAAACAAGAAATGAAAATTTTTACACGAAGCGTTAATATATTTATAATAAAATAAAATTATAATCTTTTGTTTATATATATGAACCTTCATAATGTGACAGTGTTGAATATCTTCAATTTATATAAAAATTATTTGCTATTTGATACGCACGGACATACGTACGCTTGCTTGGAGAAAATGAGCTTAGTGTCAACTTTTTTTAAATTGGGTAAATTATGGAAACTTTTATAGGATTTTATCCAAAAGTTAATATTATATTCCATAATGTTATTTTTCCTGGGTGGAATTACTGCAACACCCCATCATTATCCAAAAAACTTTACTTGTTGTAAACGCAAAAAAGCCTAGCTAACTTCTTGACACCTTATTACGTAGGTTGCCTACATACGTAAGTAAAAGAGCAAGTGCAAGCGATAGCTAGAGAGAAAAACAATTTTTGAAACGATATTCATGTACCTATAAACGATGCATAAAATTAAAATGAAAATTTACAAGATTTATGTGTGTAAATGAAATACGTACTTTTGTAAACTCATTAGTTTCAAGGGTATTTTGAGATCAAACTCAAATAGAACGGACGTAAGGACGTAACCCGAGATTATTGTAGTCAACAAGTTTTCATATTTTTGTGAAGAGTGAAGATTATAAATGGGGAATCTGGTTGTGAAAATGAACAAAATCTCGTATGATGTCAACGGAGGTATGCAGTTTCCCAATACAACGTTTTTCTGTAAAAGTTACAGTTACGCGAACGCGTGAGCTCATCTTTTGCAATTTTTTTCATCAGTTTGCCTAACTTCAACCTACAATTATTACCACTTATATTACTTCTTCTTCAAACTATTGCATAATATCCAGTTTTGAATTGATTTTGATTATGAAGCATATCTGAACTATGAAAAAGGTTCGTCTTCTCACTTGTAATTTTTTGAAATCAAACTAAATGTTAGAACTTTTAAAGTTCATGACTTTATTTTTGTATTCGTTTGATCACAC
>JAQFYG010004365.1:0-11117 GCA_034694325.1 Entomobrya corticalis | reverse complement strand
TTTTGAATGAATAACTGTATTATTACGAAGAAAGGCGCAATAATATGTAAATTTGGCCTGTGTATGTACATCATATAGTGAATAGTAAGAATGGGGATAGTGGTAATAGTAATGATTACGGTGACGGTGAAGGCACATCCCATCTTTGACTTTTTGCTTCCCCCAAGTGAGTCACTGACTGACTGATGAGCCGAATCATGACTTGACTTTGACATGAGATGAAACTGATGTACACACACTGCATCTATACAAACAGTTTTCTTAAGGGTACATAAAATTCTCCTCTACCAACGAATGGATAACTATATTTACAAAGAACTCTCAGCGGTGCCAACCAAGTTTCACATTGTTAAGCACTTTTTAAGATGAAACTTTAACTTACAATTTCATATAAGCCATAAGTATATTTGCTTTGTTATGTGTTTGCTGCATCTCAGTTATTGTTTCATAATAATTAAATGCATCAAGTTATATAACAACAATAAATAATTGAATCCATTCAAGACACAAGACCTAGACTTTTGACGGGTATGGAATTTGCATGGTATTATTACAATTTCTGCAAAAAATGTCTAGCACAGCCTGTGCAGACGACGGGAAAGCCAGATAAGTCTTGAATTGGAAAAGCTGTCAGTGTCACCCACGAAAACTCCAGTCAACGACTCAACCTCATTGTTGTCTTTGCTCTCGCTTATTATTATGATACATATTCCATTATTATTGCAAACTTTATTCCTGCAGCATGCTATGCTCCATTTTATATATACATATTATTATAATGCACACAACATGTACATTGAATCAGCAGGGTAAGGAAGTGTGTAGACGACACGGGAGAGTAAGAAAAAGGCCGACACGGACAGAGTTTCAGTTTCAGTATGACGTGACGCAAACTTGGCTCATAAATCACTTGTCATGTCACACAACCAGGGGATTCTCCTATCCAACAATTTATATATTACGAAAAGTAGAAGAGGACCAAGAAGATGATGGCATGGCATGGAAGTGGCAGCAAAATGCAATAGCAAAACTTGTGAGTTTATGTGTGTGTGTGGATGAAAGCCTGCCTGCCATCATGCCACAGTGCCTTCACTTTTCGTTTCCCTATTCCGCTTCAACTCAACTTTCAAAGCTATAATACAAATAATACAACAAAAATACTTGAAATATGCGAAGTGCTCATAATATGAAATAATATATGTTATAAATACACAATGTTATAGATCAATATTATAATAATGTACAAGTTAGTTTATGCTTATAAGCAGTTTGTTGCTCTAATATTACCTTTGTTAAAGCAGAGAAGAATACACGTAGCAGTTAGTCATGATAACAACACGCATGTTTTTGAGTGAAAGAAGGACTACAAAAGCATTATTATTATGATTAAAACTTGGTGGATGAACAGTAAAAGGGAAGAAGAAGAGGAAAAGAAAGGCTGATGCTGGTTTTGAATTTTGTATAATAATATTTTGTGGTAAAAGCAAAGTGGCAGAAGAGAAAAAGGAAAAGTAGAGCAGGCAAAGAGTTTGATGCCGTGTTGTTATGCTGGTTATGTGACTATCCGTTTAGAAAAAAGTGAGCAAAGGAGATGCTGTTCCTCGCTGCTGCTGCTGTGCTGAACTTAAGCCAAAGCCAAAATGCATGTCATATTCTGTAGCTCAAAGCCCATGTCAAGTAGACAAGACAGGCAAGGCAAACTTATGGTTAGCTCCGCAGTAAATCCAACCAACTGCTCTTCTATTCCTCATCAAAAAATGGGAGTAGTATTGGAGGAGGTACGTACGTGGTGGTGTGTTTTAGTTAGTTTTCTCTGTGCGATGACGACGAGAGCCTCCTCCATGCCATATTTCTTTTCACTTTGCTTTAACCATCATAGCACCCAGACAGTTCCTTCCAGTGGAATGATGAATTGCTGCGACTTTCAAATCGATTATTATGATGGGATTGGTTTTTGTGACAATATCATGTAGCATTTCTCTCTCGTGAACATTTATATAAGATGCTTAACGATACATAGGTATAATTTAATGCAACTTCTCACTACAGTATTGTACGTTGTTTGTTATGCAATGTAGTTTCTGGCATTATTTACATTACAACTGAGACTGGACATTTTGTTTTTGAATACAATCCTATTTCATTTAATCCTTACAAAACTAAAATGCATAATTGGCGAGGCTATATGAAATGGAAATTGGCATTGGCATCAGTAGAATGCTTAACGAATTTGGTAAACAACGCAACATCATCACCGCTACAAGTGCAACATTTTTTGCCAAAGTCGGGACAGGTAAGAAAACTTTGCTGGAAGCATTGCTATTACCATTATTACATCATCATATCATATCACGATTCTATTAGAAAATCCAGCTCCATGCGAAGCTATCCACAGTTCATAATGCTTTTAAGCTACACTACATTAACACAGCAAAATCGTCTAACAATATAAGTAAATGCATCTATTAGTATACTGGCTGATGGTGTTTGGTAGCGGTAGTAGTAGTGGTGTTTTAGGTTCGTAAATCATGTTGGGTCATAGTCTCGACAGATTTACTGCTTGCTGACTACTCGCTCGAGGGCCATCAAAGAGTTAACTTGGGTTCATATCGTCGTCCAACATCAGTTCTCAACTAATTCATCTCGTTTTTCCATATGCCTTTACTCATTTTACCATACCATCAGACCACCAACTTCATGAAATGCCAGTTACATGCATAATACAATTTCAACTTTCCCGTGTGTAAGTATGATAATCATATGAGGACGATGATGGTGATGATGACGACGATCATGGTCATACACTACATTATGTGATGTCTCAAGTTCCATTTAAAACCATTCATCGCGTCTCCTCTTCTCCTCGGTTCTGTTACACCAGTTATTACTACTAGTGCCGTTATTTCACACACATCCAAACATGTAAGTTCAATGTAAATTTGTTTGTACTTACACATCCCAACCACTTATCATCATATCATCATCAAACCACAATTTCAACATTTATACTATTATTGTTATTGTAGGACAGGAATAATGGCTTATTATGCTATCCTCATTGGTAATAAGCGCAAACTATGGACATAAATCACCTGACTCAACTGTATCGAAACCAATCTTGTTATATACCCTGTACAATATCTGTATGCACATTAACAGAATTAAAGAAATGTATTGTGGACTGTCACCTCATCATGCCTGTCAACAAAGTCATACATACAATAATATTTTGCCTATCCAAAACATCCCTTCATTCAGCAAGCAGCTCACACGTTGCTGGGAACAATGACTTTGATGAAACTTAAACTCCCCTGACTCGCTTTTATTGCATCACGTTGTAATCATGAATAGCAAGAGCTATGTATATGTGCAGTAATTACACATTTTCAACTTCAAACAAAAGGGGTGGGCATATGTGCAAGTTTGCGGTAATTTAAAGGAGCATTTCTGTCTCTATATTGTTATTTATGCATTGTTTATTGTACATTGATGACGAAAGTGCATAAAACTTCAGTGTAAGACCGATTGCATACAGGTAATTTTTGTTTTCAGTTGATGGATTTATAGCTACTTAATCGCTGTGCAATTACAATGATGAAAACTGTCTTGTGACAAAGATTGACGAAACTCTTTGGTTATATTGTAGACTGAATATATCTAGCAAGCAACATATGACCGTGCTTATAACTGGTACAAATACAATTATTTTAATGCTTATAAAACCGAGTATGATTAAATTAAATGTCTGAAGGACATGACATTATAATCCTTTTGAGTCCTTTGCCTTATCGTTTCATGGAATAATTTCATAATAATAATATTGTTACTTTTCTCTATCCCTTCTTCCTATTTTTTATCTCTTTTACTACTACAGGAATACTGATGTCTGGCTTGGCACCCGGAAACTCGGAAATCAACGGCACACTTCTATTCCTACACGACGACTATACTCCGATGATGATGACGATGGCATCGCATCACACTCACTCGCGCAAGCACACATTCAACACAGACAAAACAGCGTATAAGCCATGGAGGAGAAAGCTTAAATAGAAACGTTAGGGGTCAGAAATCCATAAATCAATCTATTGATTTATCGCGGTTGTGAGAAGCGAAGCCATAGTTGTAGCTAAAAGGTATGTGGTAAAAGTGTAATATTATACAAAGCAGGATATAATGTAGAATGTACAAAGCACCATTATCATAGCACATGCACATCTGTAAGTAAGCAAACGTTGTATTTGTGTGCAGGAAAAGCAGAGAGCTTAGAAGGAGATTATAGCTCTATTCTATGACTTTTTGATAAACGAGCTACTAATAGTAATATCAAGAGAGAGTATCTCCAGAGAAGCTATCAACTAAAATATCAAAGAAAGCATAATAATATCAATTTTTGGGTGCATGGTGCATACATCTACACAACTATATTTTGTATTATACGATGATGATATTTTTCTACATTTAATGCATTCTAACAAAAATAAAATGCCTAACTATTTCATTCTAAGCCATGGATCGTATAAAAGATAACTGCCATGTTTCGTATGTCCCTAATTTTCTCCTGCCGGTAGAATTAATAAAGCCAAATATTATAACCAACGCAGTGTATTAAGAAGAAAAATCTCACATAATCATCTTTTTTCTGGAAAGTAGAGCGGGATTTGGGCTAGAGCTTCTCAGAATCGACGTCCGTCTGATCACTACTCATGCTTTCCCTGGTACATGATAAGGAAACATGCACAAATAACTTGCTCACCTAAATTCATAGATATTAACTAGTGAGTACAGGAAATAGATGCACTGTTGCTGTCATACAAACAATACAAGAATGAATCATTTTTAAAAACTACCCATAATGTCATGTGTAAAATATTGATATTTTATAGATCTATAAATTGCATTGGATAGTTGTGATAATGCACTTGTAATACACTCTGATATTATGCAACATTATCCATTTTATGTTTCACTATTGTCTATACTTTTCTATCTTTATACTTGAACAGGCAATGATGGCAATAAAGCTCTTTGATATTCCCCTAAACGCATTATAAATACATGTGCATTACATAAAATTCTACTTACGCTCCGTACCGTCAGGCGACAACTAAAGGAATGAGTAGAGAACCAACAACGGCTGCTCCTTTTTCCTTTTCGTATTCTCTCTTTTTGCCATCACCACACCACCACCGTCTTGTCGCTTCTTCTGCCTGACTGACCACATAAAGTCACCACAGGGCCACTAGTACAGCAAAGCAAGTGGTGGTGGTGGTGTCGACACAGCAAAGGCATTATTTGACTAGAGCAGGGAAGAAAAGTGAGCATTTGCTTTTAATCAGTGTATTTCCGCAAGTATTACCAAAAAAGTATAGATGGACGAGCGAGTGAGCAGTCTTCTCCTTCGTTGAGCTTTTCTTCTTGCTAGTTTACCCGGCGGACGGGATTTTCATTTTTCGACGACATGAGCAACAACAAATGCTCATTTCCCTCCCAGTTAGACAGCGAGAGAGGTAGAAGGAGTGTGTATGTGTGTGGCTCTCCACAACCCCAGCTTTAAATATCTTCTGTTTTGATATTACAAGCATAATAATATTCTTCTGAGGAAAACGACTGGAAAAGGAGACATGCTGATGGGGCTGATGATGGTAAGATCATGTGGATGAAGATGACGGAGACTATATGCATCATCATATAATCCAGAGCTTCCCTGCAAAAATTACAGACATAAATTTAGTCATATTCACTTCTTAAGTTATTCTTATATGAATGATAGGTAAACATGTATCATTTATTATTACATTAGTAAAGTATATAGTAATATTAATATATCAATATCACGTTGCATATGTGACTGGAGGATGTGACAAAAGGACAACCGATGTTTCTGTGGTGGTGTGGTAGTAAAGTAGTTGAGTTTGGTTTGGATGAAGACGGCTTGGAGGAGACGATTGAAATGTCGATGCTGAAATGGCTTCTCAAGGAAATTGAATCTTTCCGTTCTCTTATTTTCACGGTTTGGAAGAGCAGGAACAGCAGTTTGTATGCTGAGGCGAGGAACCGTGCCTTACACAAATAAAGCATTTATCTGGTGCCGGATTCTCGTCTTGTGAAGATCAATCAGTTCTGCAGCGACAAGGAGTTTGGCATAATATAGGGACGGTGGGTTGGTTCAGTTTGTTTTAGCTGTATGACGTTGTACTGACATGCTAGAGAGAAGTATCAAAAGCCGTTTTCGTCGTTTTCAACCAACTTCCTTCCGCTAAGTGTTATGATGAGTATATAATAAACAAAATCCCTTGAGTGTATATAAATAACATACATAAATGCAAGTAAGTTGGAACTGTTGATAGAACAGTTTTACTGCTAGTACGTTTATACCCATTTAGTTTACTTACAATTTAGTAACGGCAGCAAGAGAAATTTTGCTTTAAGTAAAAGGATCACGCAACGATGTTTACGGTCATTATATGTATCCGGATTATCAGCTATCGTCCTGTAATGGTGAATTACTTGTCAGCAGTTCTTATTTTTCCTCTCTGTTTTCAGAACACGAAGCAAGCTATAGCTATACTGTAAAGTGGTTTTAAAAAGCATCCTTCATTGTAGCATTTCAATTGTGTATTTTAGGTAAGGCAGTCTCAATAAAACACGTACGTGCGTAGGAGCCAAACTTGAAAATTAAAAAAACACGAATTTCAGTTAGCAAATCATAATCGTAATTGTTGTAAAAGTAAAGATCTATTTAATAGCAATGTATATGCTAAATTGGGTTTTATTGGTATTAAAAATTATCTAGACTAAACATATGAAGAGCAGTTTCCACTGTCATTAAATTCCGCAACCATCAGCATGAAAAAGTAACAACCCTGATGGTGTCATCATAATCACTAGAAACATTATTGCAACTTGGGAAAATGGAAAAATGTAGAAAAGCATCCAAGTTAACTGGAAAACATATAGTTTGGCGTTTTTTACTATGAAAAAGGCAAGCATACGATGAGCAGTAGCAGGGGCCTTTTATTATTAGAAATTGATATCCTGTGAGAGCTGTGCAAGCTGACACACAGTTGAAGAATACCATTCATCCCTCAAAAGCACAGCAGCCATCATAGTTTGCCCCTTTTCCATCACGAAAACATCATCATCTTTCGTTTTTTCACGCTGCTCTCTCTCCCGTCCATCTTCTCTCTTACTCATCTCATCATGCTTTGTCGTGATCAACCATCACATCAAACTGGAGTGGGTTGAATGATATTCCTCCCGCTAATACAAAATGCTGCAACAACAATTTTCGATATGTATTATGTATGCTTTACTAGCTCATAATGAAGAGTAGATGCTTATATACATACAACCATAATATTAAACAATGCATCCATATAACAATATACCTTAATAATATACAAGCACTCCACATTGTGTGAATGAGAACCAAAATCGGAAAATGGAAGAATAACACCAGGGGAAAAATCCAACAAAAAATGAACATCAGCAACACAAGCAGGCAACCAAACTCAACCCTCACTTTGCTCAGTCAATTCTATTCCCTTCAAGTCAAGTAGACATCCCTGTGGAATGGAATGAAGGAAAACTGTCGGATAAAGCACAACAATAACAATACAAGTTTTTACATTCATTTCCGTATCTACTTGTTCTTCATACAATACTGTTTATATGTGTATATGAATACACATATGTACATGCATCATTTTTTGTAATGGAAAGACAAAAAAGAATGGAGGGTTGATGCTGTTACTTTGCCTGCCTTTTAGTTTTTTTGTTCTCGCGTGCTCGAACACTGCTACACATGCAAGGGAATTGAACACATATAGAATATATTCTATCATCATCGCGTAATCATCATCATCATCATTACCATTGGCATCTGCCAAACAGAATCTTTATTTTGACGCTTCAAATGCCTACGCATGTTCTTACAAATGCACCCTGGAAAATCTTTTAAGCCCACATATGTCTTCTAATGTTATATTATGCCTATACATTCGTATTGATGCCTTCTATAAAAATGTGGATGTGGATATTTACTAAGAATTTAAGAAGTTATACATGTTTCACAAGTGCTCTCATTTAATATTAAAACAATTTCCTTGTTTTTTTTTCAAAACACAATGTTTTGACAATTCTCCCAAAAGAAAAATCATGTTTTTTTATTCTCATATGAAATTCCGCGGATAAAAGAAATCTTAACTTTTGAGCAGAATTTCGAGAAAAGACAGAATTATTACAAGTTCAGTGTGGAGTCTAAACTTGAGTCTGAGAAAATAACGGTCTGTTGTTATATTCATGATGACAGGAGATTTTCTTGGTAGATACTCACACATCAAGTATTTTTTACACAACTTGATACATATGTTTGCAGAGCAAGAGCCTTGTAAATTTATAATTTTTACTAGTGGTTATTTTTCAGTATGCACACATCATAATATAGTTACCGTATGGAATAATAAGATACTGTTATCTCTACTTGGACAAATCCAAAGCAAGAATAGAAACCCTTGTTTTTCTTTTCTTCCTCTCTCTCTCTCTTCTTGGACGTAATATTGTGAAAAGAAAGAGAGAGAGAGACTTCTTTATTTTTACTATCAAATATTTCAAAGTGGAGTTGAATCTTTAGGGCTTAAGAGGAAAAAAGGGATGAAACATGAAAAAGCATGAAAAGTCTCATATGAATTGCGGAAAGGAGTAGTGGCAAGCGGTGGAGAGTAAATCCTATGAAAATCTTGCACAAAGCTTGTACATGGTATGAATACTTGCAAGTTTAGCCCACACACACCAATACACAAAGGAGCCAAAAGTGCGGCAGCCTAGATGCATTACAAACCTACATACAATGTGGATAAAGTGACTTTTGAGCCCTTTCTTCCGTTTTACAGATGGAAATCGGTATTCAAAGTGTTGGACTACAGTAATCCGAGTCATTTGTGCATGCACTGGAGATGGATGAGTTTGACTTGGTAAAAAATGAGGTATGAAGTTTCCTTTTTCTGAAAATATAAGCTAATGTTTTTGTTCGAAAAGAACAAGTACTGTGAACATGAACCAACCAATTCGCTTACTTTTTCTTTAAAAAATAAAAATGTAAATCCGTGTAATATAGAAAAATGAAGTAGAACAAAAATAACAACAACCAAGCAATAAATACGGCTTAAAGAAATTCAGTAATGTGGATTAATCGCTTTATTTATATTGCGTAGTTTTACCCAGGGATTTGCACAAAATAAGTTATAAAATTCTTTATTTACATATATGCATATATATTTTATATTTATATGCATTATATTTATATTCAACTCAATGACTAAGTATATTTATAATTTTGTAAGTGAAAACATTCAATTGGAAAGCTGTAAGTATTTTGTTTATGGAAAAACAAAAATCGGCAATTTAAAATAAGATGCAGCATAATACATTTCAAGAAATATACGATTCTCATCATGTAGAGAAACTAGTAGCTTTGTTATGAGAATTTTTATTAAGTAAGGACCAAATAAGATCATTTTAATTTTGAAAAGGCTCAAAGAGAAAAATGGAAACGCTGTATTCAAAATTTCACATAGGTATTCACTATTCACACAATCAAAAGTGATACGATTAAAATAAAAACTATGTACAGTGAAGTGAACAGGATTAAAATATAACATATAACAAGAGTTTCTATGCGTGCATTCATACACTCATGCTGATTGCTTGCGAGGGAGGATGAGGATCTCTCAGATCTATCTGCTTATATTATCCACCTAACAATAAAATCATGATTACGAAAATAATAATAAAAATACAAGAGAAAGGTAACAATGAGTGACGGTATGACAATGATAATGACTACTAAAGTGATCACGAATAATCATCCCACCATTACCATGCAATGATATGCTTGCATGCATACATAATAAGAAAATAATGCCACTTGTCCTATCATCATCACCATCGTCATCATTTCTCGTTTGGTGTGCTGCGCTGGATTCATGCATGCATATCTTATTTTTAATGCTTCATGAATAATAGTGTCTTCACCTGACTGAGAGAGCAGAAGCAGCAAAACTATACACACACCTAATTATAAAGACTCGATGATAATCACGGTGACGCTAACGCGATATAACAATAATATTTTGATGATTGTCTAGTGAAATGGATGCGTAAATGATAATACGACATAGCAGTTGTGTCATTTCACTTTTTTCTAAAAATAAATAAAATGGCACACGAAACAGTAGGAGAAGGACCAACCATAATGGAATTATCAGGAAATAAATGCATGCAAGTATGTAAATTAGATTGTGCTGTTTCACTGTTTCGTACCTCTTGAAATTCATTGTCATTGTGATTTACTTTTTTCAGTAATAATATGGCATGTTGTGGCGGTATTGTGGCTCGACATTTTACTCATGCTTCCTTACTGTGAAGAGAGTCTCCTGACAATCAGAGAGGATGAAGCATCCTTTATTTCGGAGACTTCCTCTGGTTCTATTCTTTTGTATTTTCTATGAAACTAGAATTTTTTGCTGTTATTTAAATTAAAAAAAGTTTAATGAGCTTCGAGTCTATAGGGCTCTCTGAGGGAAATTTTGCATTAAATGCTTGTTGATGACTGCGTTGGGAATTTTTTCTCGTGCTGTGAGTGTGAGTCATGGCACGACATGTATTATGTTGTGATTGTTGAAGTGGTGTAATGACACTCATGCCGGTCGTGAAACACGGAAAAACGACAGTGACAACAACAAAAGATGTATTTATGAGAGAACAAGAGATTGAGAGAGAAAGAATGAAAGAGGAAGCTAGTAATATATGCGAATTTTGTTAGGAATATACATCAAAAATAAAAGCCCGTACAGCAAAATGTAATGCTTTATCAAGACTATTTGCCCGATTTCTATTTCGTTTTAAGAAAACACTACTCCATTGAAATTCTATTGTAACATACGTACGATTAGTTTCAAAAATATATTTAAATTATATTAGAATATTTTTAAAAATTTGTCAAATAAATAGGAAAAAAATTTAAAATGAAAGTTTTACCACGTTTTATTATACCTAAGTTTCACATCAATAATTATTTATAGAAAAACTAGTATGGATTTCAGTCCAGAAACGTT